>PVJA010007867.1:0-66673 GCA_004027025.1 Myocastor coypus | reverse complement strand
AGGAGAAGGAGAAGGAGAAGGAGAAGGAGGAGAAGAAGAGTAGGAGGAGGAAGAAGAAGAAGAAGGTGTACTTCTGTATGTGTGTGTGATATGGGTGTTGAACAGCAGGACTTCCCCTGGACTACATCCCCACCTTTTCCCTCACAGAATAAATGTACCCAGACTAAGCTCAAATTTTCAGCCCTCTTGCCTCTGTTTTCCCAAGTGCTAGGATTATAGGCCTGTACCAACCATGCCTCAATATTGTGTATTTTGTTTGCAAAACTGAAACAGGTTCATGGTGGAAATTTGCTACAACACAGAGAATAGTATTTTGCCTCTGCTACCCTCAAAAGACAAGTAGCATTGCTGATTTTTGTTTCGATTTATCTGCTTCACATTTTGCTATTCACAAATTCAATTTATATGTATTTACATATATGTATGTACTTTTACATATATGCATTTATACAAACTTCCATCCTCTTCTTTTGCTTGAATTATGTGGTGAGGTTTTTGAATAGACTTTGATCTTTCAGAGCAGTTTTAGGTTCACAGCAAAATCAAGTGAAAGGTCCAGAAATTTTCTATACTCCCCATATGGTAAGTGTTTCTTGTGACATAAATGTTATTTTTAAAACATCGTCTTGTGGACAAATTAATATTGCATTATACAGCAATAAATGCCGCATCTTGCCTTACTGCTATCTAGTTTAGGGACACTTGGGTCTTTTCTGGAAGTTAATATAACTCAGTGCTGAAAAGAGCATCTTTACACATAAAACTTTTTGTCTTCTCTAATATTTCCTGAAATCATGGGGAAATGATTAAAAGGGTGGCTTGTTTTCAATAGGTTTAAAAAGCTGTCATTACCTTAGCCACAGGACTTTGTGAGTTCTAAGATTCTCTTTAAATAAGGGGAGTGGTTCCTACCTGAGTAGGCTGCTTCCCCTGGCAAGACACCCACTCCTTGTGGAGTTGTGATCTTCCACATTTGGGTGTTGCCAACATTCAACGATTCTTCCTCACATCAAAGCAGACCCTGCCTCTGCATCACAGCTACACAAGGAAGACATGCAGAACTACTTCTCCATGGAGTCCAACATTTCTCCATTCTATCCTCCCTGCTCCCACCTCAGAGTGAATTCCCTGTCAGTTGAGTCATCAACTAAGGCTCCAATGTTGGGTCTCCCCTGAACAGGGATTCTTTTCTTTGGTGCCCTCTGTATACTTTCATCCCATTTCAAGAGAAGCCTTGCAAAGCAGATCTCACCCTTTCTCCAGCTCACAAGTACTTAGAAGCAGGGTTTTTTTTGGGGGGGGGGTGGCTTCTTTGTCTGTTTGTCTGTTTGTTTTGTGTTTTTGAGACAAGGGTCTTGCTATGCAGTTCAGGCTGGCCTTGAGCTCACTTTTGTAGCCCAGGCTGGTCTCAAACTCACACCGATCCCCTCCTGCCTCAGCCTCCCAAGTGCTAGGATTACAGGTGTGCGCCACCATGCCTGGGGAGGTCTTTTGATCTGTAATTGGCACAGTGCAGACAGGCCATAGCCACTTCCTGTGAAGTCATTTCACCAGACCTAAGCTCAGCCACCACCTTGAGCTGAACAGTTCCTGATTCTCCCCTCTGCTCCCTTCTTCATTACCTGAGTGACTTTGAACAGCTGTCTGCAGGTGTTTGGGCTACCAGGCTGTGGGAAAGATGATGATAACAGTGCCCGTGCAGAATTCACACAAGAACCAGGTCTGGCTTTGTCCTTGATGTCAAATGCCTCATCTAGGCTATCTGGGAATGAAATCCCACCTAGGCAAGACCACAACAATATGGAGGACCTGTGCAACTTAGTGGCCAATTTGGGGTCCTACAGAGGCGAAATCCCTGGCCTTAAGGAATCTGCGGGACTGGTGCTCTGGGTGAAAGACCCCATGGTTTCCAAAGTGCTCACAGGTGACTGTACAGTGGGGAAAGGTGTGATGAGGAGAGGATGACCCAGGTGCCCTGGTCCTGCACACCTGCTGCATCCCTTTTGTGGAATTGACACAAGGTCAGGTCTGCCCAGAGAAGGGGCACGCTTCAGGCGTGGCCAGTCCTAGGTTACCCAGTCAGCTCTGCTCCTGAGCAGCCTTATCCACAGCCTTTTCAGCAAGGCAGTCCCAGGCCTGGTAGCTCAAGATCTACAATTAGGAGCTCTGGAAATTAAACAAGCAAAATTTTAAAACAAAAAGCTAAGAAAATAGCTTTTCATTTAGCATCTCAAAATAAATAGCATTTTTGCATCTGCTGCAGTTTGGTCAGAGGCAAACTTGTTTGTAAAGTTTGATTAAACTGTAATTGGAAAGGAAGAATGAAAACAGAGCCAGGAATACTCCGGGGCCTCTGAGAATAGGCTGAGGAGGTTCTATCAATTGCGACTCCAATCCAGCTACTGCTGACAGCAGCTATGAAAGAGAGCTTGGACAGACAGTGGGAGACTGGAGCTGCCCTGCTCTCTGCACAGTCATCAGGACCATAGTGTAGGTGACATCAGGGACAAGCCATGTCAGGAGGGAGGACAGCCACTTCAACTTCACTAGCTCTGAGCCTCTGGATGGAGCTCCTGAGACATCGGTGAACAGAAGTGTTGAAATGTCTTTTGAGCGTTACTCCAGCACAGATTCTCATTTTCCCTCCCTGCTGTTTTCGCTGCTGCTGCGATGCCTGTTCTGCTATTGTCTGTGCTCCACTGAGGCTACCAATGACCAGGAAATGATATGTACTGCATATCTCAGCTCTCCCCCACCAAGCCCCTCCCTACCCACTGGGGAAACCAATGGATACTCAGTCAAAGGTGCCAAAGCCATCAGATATTGGTCCTAAGAACCTTCAAAAGGTTCATCATACTGATCATAGCACCATACAACACTAAAACTGTGCTTGGAATGCATGTCATTCTCATCTTTTTGATGTGTATTGCTCCCAATGTAAACTCAGTTACTGTTACACTCTCTCTCAAATAAACGGTTGGTTAACAAAAAAAAAAAAAAAAAAAAGGAGTATTAATTGAGAGTTAGAGACTGGGCCAAATGCCATAGGCTTGACAGGCTACAATTTTGTACATCCTTGAATTTCCAAATGTCTGCATAAAAATTGTGTAACTGTTTATATCACATTCCATGGAGTTATTAGAATATCAGTGATTATCAGAAAATATCAATTCCAAGCTAAGTCAAAGATGTTTGATAGTCAGAAAGCCAGTGATGATAAGCTCAATTACCTATGTTATAGAGTAATAGTATCACAAAGCTTTTCTGCTGGAGGGTTAAGATTGTAAGTTAACAGACCAAAAATTGGAGAAAAAGAAGAGCTATGAGAATAGCTAATATTTTGAGCCTAGCCCTTCAAGGGCAGTAAGGAAGGACTCAGGACATAAGAGAACATGTGCTATAATATTCTATAACTCAGAAGTGTCCCAAATTTTCTGGCCAAGGAGGTAAATGAGGAAAGGGATAAATGAACTATAGTGTGTTAAAGGAAAGTCACCAGAGAAAAACATTCTCTCAGACTTTCACAGAAAGCAAACTGGTCAAGCAATGGCCATGACTCATCCTGAAGGCTGACACTGACAACAGTTCTACAAAGCACTGTACATGGTTCCAAAGTTAATCCTGAGAGGATTTGACCTGAGAAGATACAAAAGATGAATATTTTGTTAGACAGGTCTTGCTTTAACTTGCCCTTGATCACCCAGTGGAAAAGCTTAATTACAAGGCATGAAACACAGAGCTAGATTGGTGTGATGAGCTGTAGGAGGCTTGGATAATAGACTCCAACATTGCCAGTTTCACTGGTGGCCCACTGCAATTGTGTAACATTGAACTGCTCATGCATCTGCTTCCTCTTAGTTCAAAGAGAAGAATATTTTTTTTTCTTTCCTTACCAATATCAGTTGGAAGGTGTGTCATGCCCACACCCTGTGCTCTGTATAACTATTGTGAGGACAATATGCAGTGTGTCAACTGTTAAAAAAAATAATGTTTATAGAAAGTGTTAATGTTTAATTGTTCTGATCAATCTTATATACCTATATCTATTAATCTAAACTGATCCGATGATGAAAATATGTAATATGTAATATAACCATTGTTAAATTTTTCTGGTTTTGAAATTCTGTATTATATGTACTCTTACTTATAACTGTTTTTCTAGCTTTGTTTCTGCTATTTTTAGTCTTTTTTTAAATGAGAATAAAAAATAAATAAATATAAAACAAAGATGCCAAAGCCAAGAACCAGCAACCTCACAGCCCCTGGGAGCTCCTCTGCCCTTAGCCTCAGCTGCCTGAATCCTTCTCCTGGTCACCATTCCCTGGTGCCTCTCCAGTGGCCCAGCTCACAGCATTCCTCCCCGAGATCAGGCCACCACCTCTGCGTACCACACAATGTGCTGACCATCTCAAAGGCATTGCTGCAGTACATCCTGCTAGGAACCCCATGCTCCTCACTTCAGCAATGAATAAGGCTGAGGTGTGGGTGTGTGCAGCTACTCTTACTTGCTCCATGACCTTGGACAGTTTGTGTCCCTCTCTCAGCTGCAGTTTTCCCATGAAGATCAGGAATATGACTTCAGCTGTCTTTTAAGATCCGGTGTAGTTACAATATTTTACATCTTGCAGTTTCTTGCTATTAAAAATACAGTGCCAGTGTTATGTATGAAGCTGGGAAAATTCAAGGTTATTGGTCAAATGGACCACAGATTAGGAGAGAATGGGGCGAATGAGAGATGGGTGATGGAGGCAGTATTACCTAGCAGAGAGCAGTGAGGACATCAGAGAGGAAAGGACATCAGAATAGCCTGCCTTTCTCAAGGAGACCCATGTGGAAAGCTCAGCTCACTTGATTGTCGCAGAACAGAGATCAGAGGCAACCTCAGGAAGTTTCCGAGATGCAACTGTCAACTCAATTGACAAAATAACTTTCCAAAGCTTCACTCTTGACCCAAGCACAAGGTTTAGGAATGAAAAGACTCAGACCGAAAAAGGTCCTGCCTTTTCCAACACCACCTCCTTGAAAGTCCCAAGTCTCAGTCTCCTGGTCAGTGCATTGGGGGTAAAAGCAAACCCATGTTGGAGATAGTGGTGAGAATTGAAACAAATAATATTTTCAAGGTGTTTAGCAAGTGCTAGCACCAGTAACTAGTTGCAGTTGTTTCCAGTGTGTGACTGCTAATATCATTACTTTTAGCCAAGCAAGACTTATTTGTTGCTACATTTGTTTGCACCCTCACTGAAGCATGCACAATGAGGCTAGAATCTTTTCTTTGAGGAAGTGGTTGGAGGTCACCTCAGAAAGCTTTCTGGGGCCAGCCAAATAGCTCAGTGGATTAAAGCACCTGCTTAGGCACAGCACAGCAGCTGGCATTCAATCTCTGGCATGCTGTGCCAGCCCTGGTCACTGAGACTAGATGTGGCGGCGTGCACCTATATCCCAGAGCTTGGGAGGCTGAAGATAGGAGAATCACTACGAGTCCAGTCTAGATAATGAAATCATGTAGGCCCTGTAGATCCTGTCTTAAATATATTAAAATAAAAAATTAATATTTTAAAAAGCTTTCTGACAGCATCAACAAGGCAGTGTAACCGAACACTCTTCTGCAGCACAGGAGGGCCTTGTAGCCGAAACCAGACCCACCTGGAGTATCAGTTCACTTCACTCACCCAAGCAATTTACTCATTTCTTCAGATTTATGTCTTAAAGGCTCTCAGTCTCTTGTACCAGGTCCTTGATGTGCCAATGGCCTCGTCTTTTTCTTTTTCTTTTCTTTTCTTTTCTTTCCTTCCTTTCTTTCTTTCTTTCCATCCTACTGTGGATTAAACACCAGACTCCTACACTAAGTTACATGCCCAGCCCCCTTCATTTTTATTTTGAGACATGGTCTCAACAAGTCACTAAGTTGCCCAGAGTGGTAATTATGATCCTCTTACCTCAGTCTCCCACAGTGTTGGAGTTACAACCATCATCACCTGGCCTGGCTATGGGCTCCCCTCTTGAAAAGTGTCAGTGTGGAAACAAAATAACTATGAAAAATCAGCTACATGTGACCAGAGCATGTCCTGCAATCCTCAGGACAGAGACACTGGGGGAACAGCATGGGAGACCAAGGGTGTTTGTAAGCTCAGAGGCCGGGCAGGTCCCACGCAGGGCTGAGGGTGACACAAGGCAGAGATGGAGCCTTTGATACGCTCAGGAGAGCAATCGCCTCCAGGAGGCAGAAGAGAGTAACCAAGTACATTTACACATTACAAATTAGGCTCGGAACTCATCTCCTTAATTCTGACATATTGAAAATCAAATCTCCTTTTCCAGTTTATCCAAAAGCCTTCAGATAACAGCCTTCTTCTCTCAAGTACAAATGAAGATGAAAACTTGCTCGGTTTTCTCCTACCAAAACCCACAGTTTGTACAACTCAGGAACCCCACGGTTCATATTCTTTTAAATATCTTTAAAAAACAAAGTTCGAGCCGGGTGTAGTGGCTCACGCCTGTAATCCCAGCACTTGGGAGGCTGAGGCAGGAGGATTGGTGCGAGTTCGAGACCAGCCTGGGCTACAAAAGTGAGCTCAAGGTCAGCCTCAACTGCATAGCGAGACCCTGTCTCAAAAAGACAAAAATAAATAAATAAATGAATAAATAAATAAATAAATAAATAATAAAAAACGAAGTTCGTTATGTTGGCAGGTGATGACAGGAACTTGACAGTGAGTAGAAGCTATTTTTGCCCAGGGCACTCCTATTAATGTACCTGCATAGCTAAGTTCTTGAAAAAGCTTCTCTCTTCTGGCCTTTTTTTAGAATTTTTTATGTAGTACAAGTAGCAATATGATGTAGACTTTATTTTATTCGCAGCCAGTTTGTTTACTGAGCAAAGATCTAAGTTTGGGGATCCATGGATACCATGAATAGAAAAGCACTCTGATTTTTCACTTCTCAAGGCTTTGTTACAAGTCCAAACTTTATCACCAAGCTAAGGGTGCTCAGTCATAGGTCCTCATCAGAATCAGCAGGCAGAGTGAAAAGATACCAGGAGTGGCCCCACCCCGAGCAATTAAATTGAAGTCTCTGGAAAGTGACACAGTACGAAGAAATCGGGCAAACCCTGGCTTTGCAGGTACCAACTCTCCCACGAGGGCCAACACTCATCCTCTCAGGACCTTACCTTCCATAGTCATGGAATGGGAGGAGCAGCGCGAACTCATATGGACTGTTGCCAAGATTTTACATGTGGGTTTGTGTAAAATGCTTAGTGAGCCTGAGCCCAGGTCTCCTTGAGAATTCATAGATGACGAGTGCTGGCATTCGACCATAGACTGCTCTCTGACATCCTTGCACAGGGAGGCTTTCTCTTACCTACCAGGAACAGTGGGAAATGAGCCATGCACCCATGACCATCACCAGAGCATGCTGAAGTCCTCCACTTGGCCTTCAAGCCTGTAAAATTGGGTTCCCACCAGCCTTCCTCGATCTTACCTCCACCAGCATCATCGAGACTGCACTGTGCCTTCTCACCTTTGGGCCACAGGGCACACTCCTCCATGAACCCAAACATGCCCTTCTTCCAGGCCCTGGCCCAGAACCTGCCCACCTCATCTGCCCTCAAAAAGGGACCCTCATTCCACCACAGCCTTGTAGTATTTGGCTTCTGTCCCCTAACACCTGATATATTTTAGCCAATCTGATATTATTGAGTTTTGCTGACAAAAATATATCTGCCCTCCTAGACTATAGGCCTTTCTGGAGCTAAAATGCATCCTCGTTGCCTCTGTCTTTGCTTAAATGTAATCAAATACCTTTCATTTTTAATTAGAGGGAGTGAGGAAGGAGGTTTGTCACAACTCAACCGTTTGACATCACAGGCTCCTGACCATTAGTAGTTGCCAGCAAGTTTGGCTGTGAAGTGTTTTGCAAACTGTCCATGGTGACTGACAGCCAGTCCTGTTGGAAGCCCACAGCAGCAGATGGGTGTGGTTGGCAACATATGGCTCAGAGTGGAGGCTTGGTGTTTATGTATTTTTACAAACTATGCCTTTATATTTTTGCAAAAAAAAGTAAAAGAATTCAAAATTAAGTTGTGCATTTAGAGAGCTGTGCTAATGCTTTTCAACAAGCAACTACTTCAGGTTGTAGAGAGGGCCCTGGAGAGAGGGCAAGGAGCTGAGTTAGCCCCATGTCTGCGACCACCTGGATGTGAATTCCTGAGAGTGGATTTCTCTTATCAAGTACTTGTTTGCTCAACTGTCAAGTGAGGAGGCCAGACTAGGAAGTGCTTCATGTGTGCCCTAGGTCCAGTATTCCGGGCACCACACCATGCCAACTCAACGGCATTTGTAGATGCTGGTATTCGTCCTCTGGGACTATCAGAAATGAAAGGCTTGGAATGTCCTTTGCCCCAGAATGACCCCTGTTGGTGGCCAGAAGCTAGATCAGAATGACAGTGGCCTATGTTTTCTGGACTCATTTGGCTGATGTACAGATTTAAACTATCTTTGCAATAGCAAGAATACTTAAAACCTGGAATCAAGGGAATTAGATCAGATACTCTTTGTTTTGCAGAAATATATCCCAGCTTAACTGTCTCTTTAGTCCCCTGGTAATTCATATCCACTCAACTGCCTTGTTTTATGGCTGGAGAGAGCACAACTCCAGGGAGGGAATGTGTTGTCTCTATGACCACAAGGAGCAGAGCTGGACTAAGAGGCCTGTTCTCTTGGTCCTAGGGTCACCTTCTTGCACACACGCTGTGCTATGGGATTACATAAGGGCAACTACATGCACGGCTGGGACTGGATAGAGGTCCTGGATCTACCTGGGGGGAGGACAGATTTCCGGAGCCACCTACCTCACAAGCCCTCCCCTGCCCCATCTCTTCCAGGGCCAGAAGGCTGAGCTATAGAGCCTGAGGAGAGGTCTTGTCCTGCATATTGCCTGCTTTCAGGAGTCTGTGATGATCTGGGGTGGAGAAAGCTGCCAAGAACAAAGAAAATCTCTTTAAAGGTCATCTGGACTCAGTGGAAGTAACTTACACTTTACTTTTTTATATTTAAACAAATACACATCAGGAAGAATGGTGGAGTACCTCCATGTACGGTGAATGAAGTCGTCCACCACCTGCTTCTCTGGGTGCTGTGAAAGTAGAGAGCTGCTCTTCTCTCGCCCCCAAAGATACTCATTTTTATGTACTGAGTATTTGTATTTCCCTAACACTTGTATTAACACGTTGGCTAACACATCGGCTCCCTAACACATTTGCTCCTGATGTGACAATATTTAGTGATGGGGTCTTTGATATGTGATCAGAATTAAAGGAAGCCATGAAAGTGGGGCCTCATGATAGAATTAATGCCCTTACTAAAAGAGGAGGAGGCACAGATTCTCACACTCTGCTCCCTGTCACACAAGGACACAGACATAGCAGGATCCAACGTTGGATCTCCCAATCACTCTATCTTAGACTTCAGGGCCTCTAGAAACATAAAAGACAAATGCTGTTTGAGCCACTGAGCCTGTGGTATTTTGTCATAGCATCACAGGCTGACTGAGACACTACTCTTGCACAAACTTTTAAGTTTATAAATGAATAGACTGAGCCCCTAAGAGAGCATATCTGAGAAGACCCAAGGTATTCTACCAAGCCATGATCATCTTCTTCACCTTCCTGCCCATGCCCAGTACTCATGCCACAGGTGCACTAAGAGAAGCCAAGAGCCACTCCACACATCTTGCAATTCCAGGGATGCTCACAATCAGGAGAACTTGAACGAATTCCTGTTTTTAAGAACTGAAAATGAAAAGTGCCGTCATTTTCTTTAAATACATTCTTTTGAATAAAACATCTATTCTTGATGCCAGCAGCAAGCTTCGAAACATGTTCAAGATGACATGATTGATAACAAGAAGGCTTTTTCAAGATGTTTCTAATTTCGTCTTCCTGGTTAAAGAATTTGAACTCTCTAATGTGATATATGGCCTAATAAGAAGGTGTGCTTGAGCCAAAGTTATTTATTTATGCTTCCATTTTTGACAGATGAATATTAACTACTTAGAAAATTGTAAAGCCAATTAGTGAAAGCTGAATAATGTCCAGATGAGAATGTCATCACAGAAACATGAGTTGATTCATATCCAAGTCACAGAGCAGTGGCCATATCCTCCATTCCTCTGGGAGCCTTGGCCAGGCTGGAGCATGGAGACCACTCCTTCTCCCAGATGTCCCAGGATTTTACTTTCCCTAGTCCAACTCCAGAGCAGATTCTGAAATCCCCACAGAGTAAGGGCATTTGCTGATGAGTTCCTTCCATGCGGGACCTGCCAGCCTGTTGGCTGTCCTCCCTCACCCTAGCTAGCTGACCTCCTGCACAAACACAGATGGGGAAGAAGAGAGAAAAACTGAGCTCCAAAGAAGGATGTTGTATCTGTCAGATTTCCCATCACTGAGACGTCGTACTTGATATCCACAACTTAAAGTAAGAAAGTTCAGCTCCCAGTCTCTGGAGATTCATTCAGTAACCATCTGGCTCCAGCCATAGCAGAAGGTATGGCAGAGCAAAACTGCTCATGAGGGCCCAGAAGCAAAGAAAGGGAAAGAATTTAGAAAGAAATGGGAGAGAGAGAATATATAATGCCCAAGTGTTACGGTTTGTGTCTAATTGTCCCTGCAAAGCCTCATGTGGTCATTGGGGCGGGCCTCTAGAGCCTGTGATTAATTCATGATCTGATGCCGGAATTATGGGCGTGAGTGCTATACCCACAGGTGGCCTGAAGGCAGCATAAGGCTGCTGTCACTGCTCTTCCTTTTTTGCCATTTCTGTATTCCAATACCATGAACAGCTGCCCTTGGCCATGTGCTACCCTGCCTTGGTGCCAGCTGAGTATGAACTGAAACTTTAACAAACTGTGAACCCAATAAGCCTTTCCTTCCTTCATTCTAGGTGTCAAGTATTTTATCTCAACAGAGAGACAAAAATAACTGAGACACCAAAGCCACAGATCCATGACCAACCCAGGCACACCCACCCAGCAGTGTGCTTTGCTAACCTGCTCAGCACTTTTTAATCCAAGGAAGTGCACAGGGCAAGATCAACATTCACAGACTGTTCTCTGTTACTCTGGGGGGGAAGTCTGCTGTGTGAAAATGAGGTTCACAAATCCATCCATAGTCCCACAGCTCCCCACCTCTTCAGCCTGGTCTTATTCTTCAGGATGAAGTTGCCCTTGGGAGCTAAATGAAACCACAAACAAAAGCCAACTTGGCTGGCCAGGTAGCTCAGTGGAATACAGAGACTGCTTAGGCAGATGCCAAGACTGGGTTAGATCCCCAGCATGCCACGCTGGCCCCACCTCCAGGACTCGCTGAGACAGAGACTCAGACTGGGTGTGGTGGTACACAGTTGTAATGCCAGGGCTTGGGAGGCTGAAAATAGGAGGACCACTAAGAGTTCAATCTGTGTAGTGAGACCCTGTACTAAATACATTTTTTTTTTTTAAAAATGCCAACCTGGAAGCGGTTAATAATTAAACAATATTTTTTGAGTAGCTATGTACTGACAAAGTCTCCATTTTCGTAAAACTTCTAGGTCTGATGGCATTACAATAAGACCTTGCTGGGAACTTAGAAGGAGCTCAATGCCTAAAACTGTACTGGATCTGCTCTCCACAAGTATGCTATTTCTGAAACAAGAGAGGGAAGTCGAGGGAATGACAGCAACTTCCAAAATTAACAAGAGGTTAATTTATCCAACACATGCTGCAAATGTTGTGCTATGCTTCTGGAAGCGAAGAACAAACAACTTGAGATTTCATTTGGAGGCTGTAAATTATTCTTTCCTCCAGCACTCTGGGCACCAATCTGTCACCTTGCATTTTTTAGCCCACCGCTAATTTTTAATAATTTCTTGACAACTGCTTGCTCCATATTAAAATAACACCACTACTGTGTAATTTACGAAAACAATGAATGGCCTTGAAGGCTTAATGGAAAGATTTCCCATCATTCTACTCCCTTCACTTCATATATTTAGCCAAAGATGAGAATTATTTAAAAACTTGCCCATAATGGTTTGCCACTGTAAATATTTTTTTAAAGGCCTCCTGTCAACAAAATGACTGATTTAATTGAAAACTTAGCGTTTTAGCATTTTGTCTGCCCCCTGGCTCCCTTTCCATCACCTTTGGGTCTCAACAAAGTATGTGAATGAGCTTTGCATGAAGATTGCCCCGCCCACTTTTTGAAGACTCCCAATAAGAAACAGATCAGATCTAGAGTTGTAAGCCCCAGCATATCTGAGCTGTGAGGCATCTTGGGAGTGTTCTCATCCTAATTATTCAGTTTCTCATTCTCTAAAGGAGGATGCGGCCTTGGTCCACAAAGAATCATGTCAGAACGGGAAGGAAACCCTGTTTTCTCCACCACAAGATGGTTTCCACTGAATCACAGCCACTCCACATTCGAGCTTATTTACCTTCCAGGACCAACTGTCACCCTGGGACTGAATATCCTTAATAAACTTTGAGATCCCCAGGAACCCTTTTGGAATTCAAACCCATATGTGTCATAAATCAAAAAAATAAAAAAGTAAAAAATATTTTAAAAAACATATGTGTCATAAATCATATGACCCACACTGGAGAAGATGCCCACATTTTTGACCATGTATCACACACTCGTAGCTCCCTTGGGCTAAGACTTTTCATGCTTGTGGTAATCTGTTCTTCCAGAATAAAATATACACCGTTTCAAATTTCTCCCTAATACACAAGTGTAGAGTTTGCAAAGTCACAAACTATTTTTCATGACCAAACTGATTAGCCTGTAACAAAATGCAAAAGATGCAAGAGGCCCATGCACTCAGTTTTAACCCAGAGAAACCACTGTGAAGTTTAACACAAGAATTGCTCTTCATTACTCAGCCAGATCATCCTAGAGATGTAATATGATTTGGGTGAACCTGTAGAATATTAAAACTATAAACTATCTGGAAGTACACATGCTGCAGGCATGAGAGAGAAGTTGAGCCCTCTGAGAAGTTATTATCACACTCAAAATTTAGTGTCACAGTGTCTCACTGCAACTCATAATGTTAACTCTCAGAGTGTTTAGGAATCTTTTACTTTAAAGAAAATGAAGCTAGCCGGGCGTGGTGGCTCACGCCTGTAATCCCAGCACTCGGGAGGCTGAGGCAGGAGGATTGGTGCGAGTTCAAGACCAGCCTGGGCTACAAAAGTGAGCTCAGGACCAGCCTCAACTGCATAGTGAGACCCTGTCTCAAAAAGACAAAAAAAAAAAAAAAAAATGAAGCTGTCTTCTGTCATACTGGACAGATGAATATATATCTTATTGCAAAGACAACAAAATATGTAATTTTATGGCCTCCTGTACCCATCATTTTGGCAGGAAAGGACTTCAAATTCAAATTAATACACTTGCTCAGAACACTGTATTTGAGGACTACAGTTGAGTAGCAAATGAAGGACATTACAAGATGCATGCAACTTGTTTTGTGATTATTTTTTCAGTGTTTGCAGTAGCACTGAAAAAAATAAAGAAAGAAAACAAGTAGATATTTATCATTCTGAGTCACTTTCCTGTAGTCTGAAGTATCTTCTCTTTCATCATTGTAATTTGGTAATCAGCTCAATAAATATGAAATTATCTGTTAGTGAGCAATGAGACATTTTTTATTTGTCCTGAAATTTGCACTGCCCAAGAATCATCCAAAATTCCTAAATTTACAGCACCATGTGGATATTCTGGGTTTGAATTTTCATGTTGCCTGTACAACCCTGGATGTCACAGGGAGCCAGAGAAACACAGTGGTCAACCTATTCTTCTGTCATGTTGCCCCATGACTTTAGACAAGCCCACACCACAGCCACAACCACAACCACAACCACAACCACACCTTAGTCTCCGGGCCTCTATCCATGTGTGACAAAGATGCCATCTGGGTGGTTTACCTTCTGTTGAGAAGGGTGGGCCATAGAGTTAAAGACCCAGGGAAAGCAAATCCCAAGCTGCCCCAAACACAGCCAGAGAAGTAAGGCAGAGAGTGCACTATCTAAATATTTGTATTGCCTAAAGCAGATCAAAGTAGCTGATAAAACATATTCCACTTGAACCACAAGTCCACAAAATGCATAGCTCAAAATCGTAACCCACCAGAAACTGAACCAAGACTGAAGCCCTAAACAGACACAATGGCAGAGGCAGCAGCAAGTCTTTCTCAGGGGCCTGTTTTAATCAGAAAACACATCTCCCTGTGGAGTAAAATGATAAGAAAAGGGTCAGGCACTCTAGAGCCTTCTTTATATCAACACTGCTCAAGGCTCTTCCAAAATTTCTTGTCAGCTGCCTAGGAAGAGAAGCTTTTGACCTGTAGTGAAAGGATTTGTATGTATTTGCAGCAACAGTAAGCCCAGTGGCAGTCAGGGTAAGCTAAACTCTGGGAATGAAGCCACTCATCCCAAGCCAGGAAGCTACAAAATGCATGGGTGAGGGCTGAAAATCAGGACTCTTGAAACCCAAAACTCTTAGCTCCTAGCCAAACTTCAGAGAAGACTTCAGACATATCCTAGAAAAGGCCAAGACAGCTCATTACATTCCAGAGATCCTGGGGACATGCCTGACCTTTAAAATGGCCACCATAAAAGGAAGCATCCTGTTGATCAGAAAAACAAATATCCATTGCTCTATTGAGAACAAAAATCTAAATTTAAGAAAAGAGGGTGGATGGAACAAGCATGACATGTGTTTGCTTCTGAAGCACCTCCGAAACCCTCACTCACCCTCAATAATACTTTCTCTTGGCCAGAGATAGAAGATAGGACGGGCTTCTGCAGGTAGTGAACTTCTACTACAAGGAGTGTTCAAACAGAACATCTTTCTCAAACACGGACTGGACAATCTAGGCTTCATCCTTCGTGTTTCCAGCTTTCCCAGTCTGGCCTCCACCCCCACCACCAACCTCATCCATACACCCTCTCTACACGTGGAACTTCTCAATGAATTCAGGCTTCACACATGTCAACCACGACCCCCACGGCTGACATGGTCCACGTGCCCTTTCTACACTGAGGGCCTCCACACCATCTGCACAGACCAACCCACATTCCTCCCCTTCACTAGTCCCATCCCAAGCAGGCACACATTCCTGTCCCTGCTGGCTCCCTTGCCTCTTTCGCTTTCTCTCGTAGGTAATCATCTGCTAGCACTGACTTCGGTTCCTGTCCCCACTCTGCAGCCCCACACTAACTTCACATGGGCCCCAACTTGTGGGTTGTTATAAGCAGGAAAGTCTCACATGGCTCACACGCCTAAGCCATCTTGCTGCCTTCCTACCTTCCAAAAGGGAAAAGCCACTCTGGCATACCACACGCTGACCAGACTCCCTGGAAGCCCCAGGCTGCAGGGGCAAAAGCCCTCCCCACTAAGCCAGAAAGCAGGTGGTTGTAACTAATCAGATCATCCTTGAAGCCAAGGCCACATGATTTTATTTTTAAAAGAAAAAATACTCAGGGAAGAAATAATCCAGGAGCTCATAGGGACATCTGGGCTCAGACATCACTAAAGTCAGTGGTATTTAAAAAATAGAAATACTTTGCAGATTCTCAAGGGGCAACCAAGGCTCGCTGGTATGTAACCATTTGCACCACCTCCCCCAGGAGATTTAAATGCTCGTGCCTGCCTCCCTGTGAATCTCTTCTGCTACCAAACTGAAGATAATCCTCTGGCACTTGGGCTGCAGGGCCAGATGGTGAGCTTCTCTCAAGTGGGAGATATTCCACTGCCTCCTCAGATCAGGAATGCAGGGGGCTGGCTCTCCTCCATGGAGAATCCACCAGTGAGAGGAAGCAACACCCACCTCCAACAAACACGTGCAGAGAGCCGCCCAGGACCCAAAACAATCCAAAGCTGTCCAAATGTTTCCAATCAAATCATCCTTTGGAAATTCCCAGGGAGCTCTGACACAGAACACAAGGAGGGGCCACCTCTGAGTAGACACCTGTGACTAATAATTAACACTGCATTCTTCATAAATGACCTTCTCATACACTCGACTCCTTCATTTGTTGCCCTTAATTCATGGTAAGGGACAGGTGACTGGTCCTTCCCTGCGTCCCGTAGGGAACCTGAGTTTCACACTACTAGTCTTCACAGACCAGATGTCCTGTGTCCTAACCGAGCTCCCCCTGTGGGATCTGAAGCACTATCAATATCTCACCTTTTGTTTCTGGCTCCATCTTACCCAGTCCAGAACTGTAGCTAAGTAGGAATTCAGTAAATGTTCGTTGAACTAAGCTCAATTGAACTTTGTCCCTGCAGTGAAACAAAGAAAATTGGAATTGGTGGTGATGTATTTCAGGGGAGCACAGGATAAGACATTCATATCAGGGAACATTCTGGGTGCCCCACTTAGGGCTAAGCACAGGCACTTGTCATCTCATGAGCCAAGTCAACTGAATTCAGTCAACCTCAGAACCATGCACCCCTTGCCCCAGTGACAAAGCAATCTCCATCACCCCCAAAGGAAGTCTGACGTCATCCTACCCTCTCCCAACTGTGCTCTAATACTTATGCAAATATTACAGATTTCTCAAATGTTAAAACTTTTTTTTTTTCTCTCAAAATACTACCTGAAAAGAAGGCAGGGTAATCTGCTCTCTCATTGATAACGTAAGAGGGTGGCTTGATAGCACTGGGTGTTATCAAGCAAATGGATTTTGCTTAATAGGTTAGGGAATGATTTAGTTTTGTTTCGGTAGTGAGGATCTTTCATACAGTAAACTTTTGGGGGTGAGGAGCAGGAAGGGGGAAAGATTAGAGTGGAGATGCTAAGTGCCAGGCAGGACCTGCGGGGACACTCTACCTGTGTGGTTCCTGGGCAGAAGCCGCCAGAAAGTCCCTTTCTTCCTCCACAGAGTGAATTATCAATAGAAAGGAGACATGCTGGTTTGGAAAAGTCCCCTTGAAGCCCACTTCTCAGCTTTCTGACAATGGATACAGCATTGCCTAATCCAGATAAATGGCCTCATCAGGGTAGCATAGAGGAGGACACACCTAGGACACAGTTCAGGTGGATGTTCATGGCCACCAAGGCCAGCATCTGCTACCCTGTGGCTTCCAGGTCTTGATGCCTGAAAGCCAAGGCCAAGGCCAAGTCCAGGTACCCAAAGGCAGGGCTCAGGGGAGCACTTCAGTAACCCCCAGCAGCTGTCACACTGAGACTGACTGTATTATCGGCTCTCCGTCAGTACTTTCTTGAATGACCTGGCTAATGACCAGATCTAGCAATTAGCATTCCTGTCCAAAGGAAGACTGGGAGCCAGCTGGGGAAGAGGGTCACCCAGTGGGTGATCGGTGACTTCTATCTGTCAGAGCAACAGCAACTGTCCGTGGAAGTACTATGCAGCTGACAAGTCCAGAGTAGGACAAGGGTTGGGGACGAGAGGAGAGACCATCTAGTGGCTGATACATCACGTCACCTTGGGAAGTAATGGCTTGGCTAGATTGGATAGGCAACTCTATAACCTAGGGCATGGAGGGCCCCTCCCTAGGGCAGGGATGGCCCATCCTGGAGTGACTTGGCACAAAAAGGATATAGAAGGGAATTGAAGGATTCAGGGCGCCACTTCCTCAGGGGAGCTCTGATCTTCCCAGCCAGCGTGGAAGGAAGGGAGAGAGGCTGGCAAGAAGCCTCAGCTGCATCTCTTTCCCTTACTTTACTGTTCAGCACTGCCATGAACAGCTGCCCTCTTCGTGGTGCTACTCAGCCTGGAGCCAGGTGAGTAAGGACTGAAACCTCCACAAACTGTGAGCTAAGTAGGCCTGTCTTTCCTTCATTTTGGGTGTCAGGTATTTTGTTCCAGCAACAAGTAAAAGTAACTGAAACGGGCCCAATCACTGACTGCTCAAAATCACCATGGAAATTAACAAGTGCTATAAATCACAATCGTTTGTTTGTTTTATTTGAGGTTTTTGAGACAGGGTCTTTCTCTGCTTTGTAGTTAGGGCTGGTCTTAAACTCACTACGGTGGTTTACACGTGTCCTTGCAAAGCTCCTATATGAACAATTTAACCCACAACTCACTTGTGGGTGGTATTTGGACGTGGGGGTCTTTGGGACGTGATCAGGTTAAATGAGCTCAGGGTAGGGGGTCCATGATGGAATTAAGGGCTTTATGAGAAGAATAGGGTCTTTAACCATGGGGTGACACAACCAGAAGGCTCTCATCAGATACCAGCACGTTGGTCTGGGTCTACCGAATGCCCAGCATTACCAGAAATAAATGTCATTTCTCTACAAATTAATCGCTCACTTTGTAATATTCTGGCAAGGCAACAGAAGATAGAGTAAGACATTTTCTTCCAGTCGGGCATGGTGGTAAACACCAGTAATCCCCGCTCAGAAGACTGAGGCAGAAGTGAGTTTGACAGTAGCCTGGGCTATAAAGTGAGTTCAAGGCCAGCCTGCACTGCATGGCAAAAATCTGCCTCAAAAAGGTAAGTAAGTAAATAAATAAATAAGATACCTTCCTGCTTCTTCCCCCGCCTCCTGCTCCTTCTCTCCTGCTTCACTGGAAAGGAAGCCCTCATAAATCTCAGGCATAAATATTCATGTGGCCCAACCAGCAGCAAGCAGCTGCCTCAGCACTGCTGGTCCGGTTGCTACCACCAACACCTCTGCTTGGAGCCCTGAGCTCCGCAGGCATAGGTATCAGGGCTTATGATTTGCTCCTGCCACTGGATCTTGGCCAGATACTCCCAGCTGCTCCATTCCCTGTGCTGTCAGCCATGGGGCATAAAATATGGGGAAGTTTAGGGAAAAGGACTAGGCCAGCCATAAAGAGCCCTGGACTCAGACTCAGAATCTGACTGACCTGGAGAGAGAAAAGGGATTCACTCTCTCCAGGGAGCCTCTTAGAATCTCGATGTCCTCATACGACAGAGGGAGCTGTACTGCCTGATAGAGTGAAGGGGGCCCCACACTCCAGGCCTCCTACTCTCTGTAGCTGCTAAGAAGGAAGAAGGTAGATTCTGGAAACAGGCCTGGGCTTTGCTTGGCTCTTTCCTGCTGGCCCTGTGCTGTGTACCTCAAGTTACTGACCTAACATCTCTGAACTGCAATCTCTACCTTTATAGTTTTTGTCCTAGACTAGGCAATTGGCTTCCATACCTCTGTGATCCTATCTGTGAGGCTGTCTACTCATTGCAGAATTCAAGGGAGACCTTGCCTCTCATAAAGCTCTTCTGAGAAGCCCTGGAACCATACAAATGCAAAGTAGTAAAAGTCTCTTAAATCATTTAAGTGAGGGAGGAAGAGTCTATAAAACATAGGAGACATTATTTGCTGCTGTTTCAACCCCAGCAACTAGCAGACTCCCCAGATTGCTGGTTCTCCTAGTGTTGGGCCCTGAGCCCCTATCTGTTAACTCCCTGCCGTGTGCCAGCTACAGTGCCAGCCTCTTGCTGCAGGAGATATGATAAAAGCAAGGCCCTGATGTGGAGGGCCACACCCTCTGTCCTCGCTGACCACCAGGTGGGCAGAAGGCAGTCCCTGAGGCCCTGCAGCAATAAGAGGAGGACAATAAGCTCAGGAAAAGCTGAGGGGATGCCAGACTGTCCGTGCACAAGCCGGAAGTGTGAGGCTCAGGAGGAGCCACAGTGTAGCAGCCTGGCTTGAGATGCTGAGATAAGAAGTTGGGTGTGAGTGACCACTGGGAAGATGACCTCAAGAAGCCACTAAGGGAAAGAGAAGGAATGAAAGCATCAGCAGGTGGGTCCTTGCATAGCTCCTGAAGCACATTCCCATTGGAGACCCCTGAGACAGTGCATAGAGCCTGCCCCAGAAATGTGCCAGTGAGGCCCTCAGAAGCTGACTGTGACTCTCTAGTTCCTGTCCTCATTGGTTTAGGATGGCTGCCGAGTTGCTGTCCCATAACTGTTCTATGCCACCAGCAGGTACAGTATCTTCTAGGGGCCAAAGCAAGGGCTCATGCAGAGATATGTGGGTTCTGGGTTCTTTCATGTCCAAAGCTATTTGAGATGCTGGAATTGCCTGTCAACGTTGTAGGTGTCTCAAAGCAGATTAAGAGAATCTGGGTGGGGCACTGGCAGCAGCTACATATTGTAGACAGACAGTGAGCCATGGACTGTACCCCAGGATGAGGGAGTAAAGCAGGAGAAAATGCATTAGTATTACTAAAGGCTCTGTATAATGCATCAAAAACTTTGGACTGTGTCCTGGCAGTAATTGGGAGCCATGGAGGAATTCAAGGGAGGGAGGGTAGCATGGTCAAATTAGTGATTTATGGAGACCACTCTGGCTGTCTTCTGGAAAATATACTGCAGCCTTCAGGACTGGAGCCATGAGTCCAGCTAAGGAGGAAGTACTGGAAGAATTAAAGCCAGCAAGGCAGAAGGTCTCCACATTTCCCCTTTCCTGCCTAAATGTGCATGGAGGGTCCCTCCTGCCTCCTGTGTCAGATGGGAGCCCATCCTTTTGTAGGAGAAGGACATCTACATAGCCCTGGACTCATACTGGGTTCACTAAGCAACAGGTTTCTTGCTCTAAGTCTCCTATAATGACAACCGTATAGCCAGGTTCTTCATCGGTTTCCCTGAGTTTCAGATTCTAGTTCCTCAGTAGCAGATGAAGAGCCTTTCCCTGAGCCTCAGTCTCAACCCTGACCCCAATGCCTGGCCTGGCTCTTACCAAATCTGCTCTCCAAGGAGTTGGGTCCTTCTGGGAAAAGGACTGACTCCTTCCTCATCCCTAGCCCTTCCCCAGGACTTGCCATGTCCCCTCTCCCCATTGCTTGAGGACAGGAGCATGCTGATGTCTGCATTTCAAAGAAGCAGCAGACATCTCACTGGTGTCATCTTCCCTGACAGCTCTTCAGATAGAGGGAGGTGACCCCTTTATGCATGAGAAGCTGAGATGCAAAGGGGAGAAGTGGATACTCCATGGGTAATGGGTATGGTAAGGTCTTAACTCAATCCTAGGTACCTGTCCAACCCCAACGGGAAGTCTAGTAATAAGGCTCCATGTCAGTGAATGTGTCTAAAGGCGAGGAGCCTAGGCTACAAAGAGTATGTGGCTTTTCTTTTTTTTTTTTTTTCCTGATCCCCAGCACATGGGTCTGACGCCTTCCCATTATTGGAGGCTATCTGATCTTAGCAAGCTGGGAGCCCCAGTTGAGCCTCTCTTTCGTCTATGGAGGCCATAGCACATGTTGAATGAATACCTAGGATGGGGGTGAACCGGCCTGGAAAGGGATGTAGTACGGGGCTGACCTTCCAGAGGATGCCTTGAGAGCACAGAATCCCTCTGCTGCACCCAGGATCCCAGCCCTGAAGGCCAGATCAGGGTCTCTGCACCTCCCAGCCTCCACCTTCCTCCCCTGCAAAAGGGCATAAACCATGTCCTTCACCTGTGCCCCAAGAGCCTCCTCTCTTTGCTCTTTGCCCTAGGAAGCTACTTTGTGGAGCCTTTTTTTTTTTTTTTTTTTTTTTTTTTTTTTTTTTTTTTTTTTTTTTTTTTTTTTTTTTTTTTTTTTTTTTTTTTTTTTTTTTTTTTTTTTTTTTTGTTTGTTTGTTTGTTTGTTTGTTTGTTTCTCTTTTTCTTTTGGAGAAGTCCTGCCTTTATTTTTCTTCTTCAATAAGAAGGTTAGAGCAGGACTGAGGGGAGGTAGGTTTGGGCCTCAGGCTACAGCTGCCCTTCATTTAAAACAGCCTGACTCCCACAGGCTGTGAAACAAGTCTCTAACTCCTCTTTCATAGTCTTTGTCAGATCCAAATCCAGAGCTATTTTTGCCAACAGATTGTATCAGCCTGGAGCCCATTTGTCTCCAGAAAGGCCCCCTCTTGTTTAAAAAGCGGAGCTTCCTGCCTCACCTCAGCCACCCCCAGTTCTGATACATGCCAGGCTCCCGGGGACAGCAGGGTGGGCATGCACATGCCCTCTACGGAAACCTTCTCTCAGGAGCTTCTGCTCCAGAAATCAGCATGTCCTCCAAATGGGTATTTGACTCAGGATTAGGAAGTGTGCTTAAAAAGAGAAGGAGAAGGAGAAGGAGGAGGAGGAGGAGAGGAAGAGGAAGAGGAAGAGGAAGAGGAAGAAGGAGAAGGAGAAGGAGAAGAAGAAGAAAAAGAAGAAGAAGAAGAAGAAGAAGAAGAAGAAGAAGAAGAAGAAAGAAAGAAAGAAAGAAAGAAAGAAAGAAAGAAAGAAAGAAAGAAAGAAAGAAAGAAAGAAAGAAAGAAAGAGAAAGAGTACTTTTGTTTTCCTCTAACAATGGGAAGTTCTGTTGTTGTTGTGTTTGTGGTTGTTGTACTATACTGGGACATTTATGAAGAGTATCTAGACAATGACAATGCAGGCATGTCTGGGAATTCACAGCAAAATAAAAGACAAGGTAAGAGAGCCCTGAGACTCAGTCAGGAAGAAGCATTGCTTGCTCCCTGCTCCAACTAACTTGCCCTGTCTGCTGCTGCCATTAATTTACCAGGCTGGGCCCTGACCCCTCCACCAGACCCACCTCCCAGAGAGGCTGTGCTTAAAACAGCTCCAGTCTCTGCAAGGGACAGTGGAGTGGCTAATTGCTCAGCCCGCCCAGGTCCGCTCTCCGGTCTCAGCTCTAGAAGCAAGCAGTGGGGAGAGCAAAGGTGTACTTTGATTTGGAGAGGAGAGAAAAAAGAAGGCTATTTGCAGGTGTGGAGACCAGATCATCCAGGCAACAGAGGGCAAAACGCCTTCCTGGCTGGCCTTTAGTACAGGCGCACCTGGGTTTTCCATGGAGCACACGCCACCCTGGGCTGGAGTAGAGTTGGTGGGCAGGGAGACGGGTGCCCCTGGCTTTCAGAATCCAAAAGCTGAATGGAGTGTAATTAGCCCATTCACATGCCTACGTCACCAAGGAGCCCTGGTTGGAGCTGTGAGATTTCTTGTTATGAAAGAAAGTTAGCAATGGCTAATGGATTTCTTTAGAGCTTTTGTGTATTTTATTTGGGCCAGGATAGGAGGGAATACGCATTAATCGCGCACATTTGGCTGAATGTTGCAAGGCATCATTCATCTCCGCATTCCTCCAGCTTGCATTTATTATTAATAATAATAGCTACCACTTAGGGTGCTTCCACCGCTTAGCGGGTGCTGCGCCAAGCACTTTATGTCTAGTGTCTGATCAGCCCTCACAGCTTCCCTAGAAGACAAACATAACTACCTGCATTTTATTGATAGCAAAATAGTCTCAGGAAGAGGCAGTGGCTTGCCCCAAGGCCTGCAGCCCGTAGGCTCAGGGATTTAGAGCCAGACCTTTCTGCCTCCTCCAACATCTAGGCGCTTTTATTTTTTTAAATTTTGTACCAGGGATTTCACCCACCCTGAGCTACATCCCTAGCCCTTTCTTTTTATTTATTTTTATCTTTAAATAAATTGTCAAGTCGCCCAGACTGAGCTCAAATTTGTGACCCTCCTACCTCATCCTGCCTGACAAGTAGGATTTATAGGCATATGTCACCACGCCCAGGTCCAAAGTGGAAGCTCTTAACTGTTAGGGTCTTTCGTCTCTTCGTGTGGGTCTCTGTGTCTGGCCTTGGGCTGGGCACTAAAGTAAGTGTTAGGTGCAGTGCTTTTGGAATGACATGGTGGAGATCCATCTAGGGCCCTGAACATAACAGACCTCAACAGCTGGATGCTGTCCTTCCCACTCATGAGAGGATGCTTGCTAGGCAAAGAATTTGGGGCTGGGTGAGCTTCCCTACCCAGCCAAGATGATGACTAGTAAAGTTTTAACAGAAATGGCCCAGTTCTCTCCCTTCCTGGGAACCTTTGTAGTTCCTCTCATCTTGAAGTGGGACCTCTTTCTCCACCCCTTGGTTCCAGACTGGTGATGTGACCTATTTCAGTCAACAGAATACAACAGAGGTGATTACCAGTGTTGAGCCTGGGCTTTAAGAAGTTTGTGGCTTCTCCTCCCTTTCTCCGTCCCTCTTTCTCTCATACACCTTACTATCATCATGTGGCAGCCCTCGTGTCCTTTTCTAGCAGATAAATGTGTTCCAGTGATCTCCACGACCTTAAGGTCACAGCCATCCAATTACCTTGAATGACAGCGTCATGCACCAACCAGCCTCCAGCCAGCCCAGCATGTGATCATGGTCCCAGAAGTGAGGCTGGTGGAGACCGGAAGCACGGCCCAACAGATCCCAGTCCAAATTCTGACCTGCCCTGGGAGCTCAGTCAATGGCAGTTATTTCAAACTCCAGGGCTTGAGGGGGTTTTCCCTCACTAAAAGCTATGTATGTACCACATTGTTCATCAGTTTTCTGGAGCTGAGAAGACAGAACAGAATCAGCAACAGGAGCAGTTCCTAGTGCCCCAGGAACCACCTGAGTCCAGACTGCTAAACCAAAGATATTTGTGGACAGCCTCATATTGTCAGGTTTGGACTGCCTCATATCATCATTTCTCCTGCAAAATATAATTTAAAAAGAAATACAGATTGCAGACTGGAAGACAACAATGGAGGCAAAGATCCATGAGGGAGTCCAGGATGGAGGTTAGGACTATGATGCATGAGTCAGCTATCCTGATTCCCCAATACACACACCTGCCATCTCCTGTGACCCAGTCCTCCCATCTGTGAGTGGTTCCTTTGTAGCACCTGATCGTAGGATATATTTAGATGCCCGCAAGCCTCATACCCTCAGTGGGGCTTTGGAAGCTGACTGGATTGGCCTTAGGAATGGTTCTGGTCAGGAGGTGGATAGAGCAGTTTTTCCTCTCTGGTACCCCTCGTCATGCCACCCACCTTGGCACCAGCAGACTCTGGGCTGATTACAACCTCTACAAACTATTAGGTGCAAAACACAAAATAAGCCTTCCTGCTTTACTGTAAGGGTGACAGGAATTGCATTTCAGCTGTGAGGAAAATGACTAAGACATATAACCTCTATTAGTCATGGTTTTCTAGAAAAATGGGACTCACAGGAGATTATGAGGAGGCCCTCCTAAGCTCCTGATTTGTGGTTCTGTTTCATTTTCAGGTGCTTCAGTCAGCCACAGTCCAAAAATTCTTAAATAGAAACTTACAGAAATAAACAATTCATAAGCTTTGTGTAATTGCAATGAAACATGTTTTTAAATTTTTCATTGGTAGTTATTATTGTCCATCTTTCACAGTTAACTTGTTTATGAATTAAACTTTATCTATATACCTTCATCACAGGTATATAGATATGGAGGTACATATTACTGTATAGGAAAAAACATAGTATGAGAAGTACCATAAATTTCAACCATCAACTGAAAGTCTTTGGCTATGTCCCTTACAGACAAAAGAGGCTATTACATGTATGTGTATTATATATATATATATATATATATATATATATATATATATTTACATGTGTGTGTATGTGTGTATACATATATGAGTTGCATTATAAGGTACTTACTCACGCACTTACTGAGCCTGTGATGCCCCGTGATCTGCCACTTGCAAGCTGCAGAGCCAGCAAAGCCAGTGGTACAGTTTGAAATTCTGAGAGATGGAAAACTAGGGCAAGAGAAGATCCATGTCCAAGCTCATGGCTGGGTGGAGCATGGCTCAGCCTTCCTCTTCACTCTCACCGGGTCCTCGCAGGATGAGATGGGGCCCAGCCATGAAAACAATGCACTCAGTACTGTTGACCAGATGTCTGGGCGACCAGTAGCTCAGTCAAGTTGACATAAATTCGATGCTTGTCAAACCCACAGCAGAGAAGAAGTTGTGTGGAGAAACTGTCAGACCTCAGAAGAAAGAACCAAGGCCCCAAACTCCAGACACGATGTGTTACTTTTCTAGAGTTGTTATTACAAATTAATATAAATATATGCCTAAAATCATATAAATTCATTTATCCGATCCTAGAAGCAGAAGTCCAGTATCAGGATGTTGTCAGAAAGACCTGAGGAAGGATCTCTTTCACACGCAGATTTGACACCCACCCTCAGGCTTTTACTGCCATGACAAGTCCATCCAACTATCATAGAGGGCCAAAGACTCTACTACCTTGTGGAGGAGTTGGGCCCAGCTTCTTATTGGCAAGGGTCATACTTCAGGCCTAGCCCTCAATCCTACCCTAAATCCTAAGGCTTAAAACCCTTTTCTCACTGACCTGCTCCCATCCTGTTCATTGTGGCTGGTCTTTTCTCCTTCAAATAAACCATCAATCCCACTTCTACTCCTGGTTGTTGTCTGTTAACTTTCCTCATTGTTGAGACAAAATACCCAACACCCAACATTAAAGGAAGAAACATCTACTTCAGCTCATACTATGTAGAGGTTCCAACCAACAGTCAGCTGTTTCCAAGGCAGGGAAGCATGACAGAGATGCATGGAAGAAGGGCAACAGTCCATGGCAGGGTAGGCAGAAAGCACCAAGCAACAGCAGCATCCTGTCACGATTCTATCCATTTATATTCCACATGGGCAAGCAGGCTACTGACTGGTATGCCCAAACTCAGGGTAGGGCTTCTATTGTCATTATCCATGCCTAGAAATACTCTAAAGCAATTTAGTTATCACATACCCTTAATCCATATTCACACACCCTAAACCCAACCACTTCCAAGAAGCCCCACCTATGAGCACATGATGCTTTGGGGCAATATCTAAATACTAGCTATAGCAGGTGTCCTGCTTAATTCATTCTATAGGGCATCAAGAACTTGTATAAGACCCCAACCCAATAACAAAAGAAGCCATATCGCACCATCACAGCCAGCTTACAAAGGAGTGGTCAGGATTCATTTAGTCTGTCCTCTGCCTTTGCATGTGCTAGCTCCTCTCTCTGCCTTTGCATGTGTTTAGTTTCTACCACTGTAGTCTACAGTCTGCTCCTAAACAGGACCCAAACTTATTCATCACTGCATGCTGAGGACTTGTTGTGGAGCCTTGTCCTTGGTGGAGTCTCAGTGACTTGGGGGGTGGGGAGGCAATGAGAGTAAAGAAAGTACCCTTGGTGGTTTATTTGAAGGTAGAAAAAGTGGAAAATATGGAGAGAAGAGAAAGGGAGGAAAGAACAGAGGGAAGGAGGAAAGGAAAGATCCATTCAGACGATGAATGTCTATAATTTAAGGGAACATCGTATGAGTTTGTGAGTGAGAATCCTCTTTCACCCCCTTGTCAGCACTCCACCAGAATTAAGCACTCTTATCCCTGTTGACCTCACTCCTAAGAATTATTTAGAAGATGCCTAAGATCTCCCTGATTCCTGCCTTCCAAGAAGTGGAGAAAGTCCCTTGTTCCTTAGAAAGCAAGATGACAAAGTGATACTCAAGGGACAGAGTAGGCCATTTAGAGCTACCTCTCGTGTCAGCAAAGGAAAACTCCTCTATTCCTTAGTCACTTTTCACAGTGCTGTGACAACACCCAAAGTTAAAGGAGGAAAAGTTTATTGAGCTCACAGTTTATAGAGGTTTCAGTCCACAGTCAGCTGCTTCTGAGGCAGGGAGGCATGGCAGAGGTGCGACAATTCGTAGTGCGGCAGGCAGGAAACGAAATGCAGCAGCAACAGCTGCAGCAGCAAGCCCACCTTACCCTGTTATTGCAAACATGACACAAAGATCTTGGGTGGTGCCACACATGCCAGAACTGTGCTACTTCCAATCGGTACACTAACTTTGTACCACACATCTTTAATCAGCATCGCATGCCTTCCAGCCAGCCGGCTCCAAAGTGCCTCACCTATAACTGCATGAAGCTTTGGGGGAACATCTAGATACAAGGCATAGCACATGGATTCCCTCCTCCAAGCTTGAAGCAAGAGCCCAAAGTTATGCTAGAGGCTGCCCATGAGCATCGATGGCCTCTGAAATCTCCAGGGGAATGTAATGAAATAATAACACAGCCAGTTACAGCATGTAACTTAATGTAGCTTTTCTTTGTCCCACGCTACCCACCTATCAACTAGAGATGCATGGAAGACTGCCTGAAGCCCAGCTCCAAGGAAAAAAATTGAGACAGGACTTGCATGATGTCAAAATTCTCTCTAGTATAACTTTCCCTCTGGATTTTTTCCGAATAAGTGATCCTTCCATCCCCATAGCAATCCACATCCCCTGTTAAGGTCAAGGGCATCAGCAGAACCAATGGGAGAAGGGAATATGTACATGTAGCCCCCACAACCAGCCCTGATAGCCCCATCTGGTGGTCTCATTTTCTTTGGGTTCTGGCACCTTGGATCACTCATCCATAATTCAGAAAAGTCCCCACCATGTAGTCTCCTGAGATAAACAGAGGGTAACTTTATCTGTGCCAGGGCGAGTTATGTAGGACTTCCTGGATAAGTAAATAGCACGAATGGGCAGCTGAATCTGCTTCCTTCTGCTCTCTTCCACCACTCCTCATAACAAAAGGCTTAACCTCTCCATGTAAATTCATCTCAGATGTACTAAGCAACACATTCCACAGTTGGTGTGTACAGTGTAATTCTGTTTCTTCTTATTCTAAATTTGGAGAAACTCTCCCCAAAATAAACCTTTACCAAGATTTTGGGTAAATTCTGGATGTTTTTAGGGGGTCTATAAGATGCCGGATTCCTATCAGAAGGAAATAGGAGAAGTCTAAGGCTCAGTAACAGAAAATTAAGGGCCATCGCAGAGATACATTGACCCTATCTTCGTAGGTTGCCCTGGTCATGACACTAAGAGTAGAGGCAGGGCCAGGGGTGTGACATGTCGCAATGGGCGCAAGGCTCCCCGATGCGCTTTGTGGAGACAGCCATGCCAGATCTGCCATGCTTTCTCCTGGCACTTGTGCCACACGCACACCCCCAACTGTCTTCCTCTTCCGTCCAGCTCAAGCCCTCCAGAAGACATTGTCTCCCTGGCCCATCCTCCCTGCCTGAGCATGGAGCAGTCGACCAGTTCTCTCCCCCGGTCTGTGTCAGGCAACACGCTAGAGGCCACATGGGGACCCAGGCCCAGGTCCCCCGTTCTCTTTCCTCCCCATCAGAGACAGGATGAATGGGGGCCTCTCCAGCTGCAGGAGTGCTGACCTGGACTCATGTCTCAGCCTTTGGATAGGACCAGTGGCAGAATGGGCTGGCTTGGTTCCCTCAGGACAGTGGCAGCCGTGGTGTGCTCCTGAAGTGCCACAGGGACAGAAGAGCAGACGGCGGGGCTGACAGCCCGATCTCCACCTGGATGCGCTCACTTCACTGGCATTTTGCTCACTGAGTGCCTCTGCAAGGGATTGTTGTTTTGAAACTGGATTCTGTGACCTTCTAAATACAGTTGGGAGCAAGTGTCTCCCGTTTTCAAAGCATAACAATGAGCTGTTTCTGACTCCTCTGTCCCCCAAGTGTTAGGGTTTTATAATTGCATTGCCATTTTATTTTTATTTATTTATTTATTTTTTTTTTTTTTACTTAAGAAATAGAAATTCATGAGATCTGGGCCATCATTCTGGGATCTGCGAACTGTTACCAACCCAGCACCAGGCTCTACAGGCTGATCTACAATCACGTTGTTATTGGTGTGTGGAAAACCAAAGCCAGTGATAGTGGATTGACTCTGCTAATGTGTGGGCACACTAGGAGACACTTTCTATCCCAAGGTGTGCCAGGTGTATTTTTGTATGTACACACACAGACATCTGTGTACAGTGACTACCGTAGATAGCTAGTATTTTCGGAGCACATTTTTTTTGGAATTGCCCACCTGGTGTCCCCAAGCTGTTCCCTAAGTTCTGCATTCCAAGAATCTGCCTCAGAACTCACAGACCCAGTCTGTGACGGAAAGGGTCATTGTCCCACAGTTAGGACAAGGGCCGTGTACAGAGCAGAGGGAAGAGCAAGCAAGTCTGGGTGGAGAGAAGAAACTCATGTGCTGAAAGCCGTTAGGGTAACAGGCAGGCGGGGCTCATCTGCGGAGCGCAGACTTAACTACTCGTTCTCACTTTCACCCTCTGCGCCCTATGACAAGTGGGGCCAGGTCATGACTCTAACAAGTTTTAGCAAGGGGAAGATGACTGTGGGTATAAGGGGCTGAGCATCTTCTTCAAAGAGAAGTCATCCTCTCCTGCTCAGGATGAGAGTAGGAGTTAGACCCACACGAGGCAGAAATGGATGCAAGACCAGGTGGGTGCTCCAGGAGAGTCCGAGCTTTCCAAAAGCATCAGCCTTCAAAGGGAAGCCTGCGGAGCAAGGAGCTGAGAATTTTGGCAGCATTGCTGTTGTGTGTATGTGTCTGTGTTTTCTAAAACACACAGGGTAAGTGAACCAGGATTAAAATAAATGGCAGGAGAGAAGTAGGAGTAGGGCAGTCCCCAACTAGTTATTTCTCAAAAGGCCATCTCCAAACAGGGTGTGGTGGTGTACACCTTCATCCCAGCACTTGAGAGGCTGAGGCAGGAGAATTTCCATAAGTTGGAGGCCAACCCGGGCTACATAGTGAATTCAAAGACACAAGCACAAGATCCTGTGTTCTAGCCAAGGTTTGCAAGGGAAACAATAGAGGACACATAATTTATAGGATTGTTTTTGTAATATTCATCCAAATATTCATATACAAAAAGAATATGGGAAATCTGTCCACACACTGAAGACCCAAAGAATCCAGCTGAGGGCCTGCATCTCACAGCAATGTCTTACACGAGGCCAGCCACAGACAGGGCTCATGATAATGCCCCGTGCAATTCTGTTTCATAGATTTATACTGGGAAGGCCCAAAAGTCAGTGGTGGAAACTAGAAAATCTGCGCCAGCCAGATGAAGGACCTCCATTAGCAGGCTGAGGGTTCTGCGCTGGCACCAGGAAACAATCCTCAAGGTAAGGACCAGAGCGCCCACGAAAAGCACCACAGCCATCGTCATCCACAATGAGGTCCTGAGCTCCTCTGGCAATGAGAACAGCAGAGTCCACCTCAGGACAGCCAACACAACCAGCTTTTCCAGGTTATTGAACAGTGTACCTTCTCCCCTCCAGAGCCAGAAAACAGTTCTCAAAGGCCCAAAGTGCCCCTAAAGTGAACCACAGCCACTCTGTTGACAATAAGTTCCCAAGCTACTTGGATAGTGAGAGCAGCCAAGTCTACATCAGGAAAGCCAGCGGGACAAGCTCCTCCAGGAGAACCCACAGTTCCCCAACAGCATTTGAGTTTCTTCCTCTCCAGTTCTGCCTTACGCTGCTAGCAACAACCCCAGGTTGACTACACACACACACACACACACACACACACACACACACGCACACACACACACACAGCACCGTGCTGGTTCATTTCAGTTCAATTTTACAAACTGACCACTAGTTGTCAATCCACCACCACCACCACCCCCAACCCCCACCCCCCAGCACCCCCACCACTCCCACTCTGGCCCCATCTTGAAAGAAAAAAATCTTCACCTCCAAAAAGAACACCTCAGGTAGGGGAGAGTGGAGCCAAGCTGGAAACAACGAAAGAGTGATCATGCCTTTACTCTCCAGTGGCTCACAGCCACTGAAAAGGAGGAGGCAAACCAAGAAGAGAGAAGGATCAAAGAAGAAAAGACAGCCAGGCGCAGGCAGGCTGGAATATGATGGCGACCCCAGTTAGCCTCTCCTACGGTAAGACAAGAAGCTGTGCTTCCCATATCAGAAGGGAGAGAGGAGGAGGGTTAGCGCTTAGATCTGGGCAGCGGAGCAAAAGTCTTGAGTGTTTGGAAGATGTTTGGATCATGTGTTCCTAGATGACTTACTTTTGTTGAGGCAAGACCCTGGGCGGTGTGACCTGGAAGGGTGTGTGTATCTCCACAGCTAACTCCCCCTCCCCGTCCCCCACCATCCCCCACCGACCCCATCTGTCTCTCAGCTTCCTGGACACCGTGACATAAGCAGCCTTCCTTCTCCACATCTTACCACTGAGCGATTTCTGTCTTGGAGCCTGTTGACTACGGACTGGGACTGTGAGCCAAAATAAGCCTCTCGTCCTTGAAGGTGTAGGTGTCAGGCAATGTTTCTTGACAATGAGAACATAAGTAAGACACGCCCTCTGCTGGAGAAGATCCTGGGATGATGGGATATTCTCGCCAAGGTTGAGGGAATTCTCCCGATGGAATATTGGGACTTAAAACCAGACGGCCAGCCAGCCCTCACAGAGCCAGGTAATACCACTGCCACACAATTCCAAATCTATGCTCTTGCTACAGGTGCCCAGTAAGAAAGATCAGCATAGCTTATTTCCCCTCAAAGATTCTCCTTCCTGGGTTTCCTTTTTGAAATCTTCCTTTTTTTATGGAAGCAAAGGAAGAAAAAAAAGCCAAGGCCAGCTCTGTCATTCTCCTCTGGCTCTGAGGAGGGCACCAGCCAGGGAATTAGCACAACTTCTCCCGTTTCCTCATGACAGCCCTGGAGTTCACAGGGTCTTCCCCTTCAAAGGATAAAGCAATTCATAAACAGGAGACTCGCAGGTGAGAGCAATGAATCTCAGAGGCCCTGCTAATTAAAAAGCCCGTATTACATTACTTCCTCAAGGACTCATCTTCTAATTTTTAGGATTATGCTACATTGATTAATTTATACAAGTTTTTAATCCCTCTGTGCTTAATGAAGTCCAGGAACATGGGAACGGGAGCATAATTGAGCTTCATATTATTTTATTAGGAAGAATTATGGCCCAATGTGACACAGAGAAGTTTGTGAGAGTGGAGAGGAAACACTCAAGCCATTAACCAATTGCTTTCCAAATGCCAGTGGAGACATTCCCTTGGGGCATACAGAACAAGGGCTTCACCTCAGTATGCCATGCTCTCCTGTGGCCCGCAGAGAAAACCTGCCATGTAGGCTGTGGCTCCCAGAGCCCTCCCACCAAGTGAGCCACCTTCTCTACAAAGCACTTTTCCCCAGCGCCCACACCCCATGCACACCAGATCACCCCCCTCTAGAGCTGCGTTCTCCCCACCCTGACACAGGGTCACCCTAGGCACAGGCTCCAGCATCATCTCCCCTGGGAGACCTCCCTCACCCACTTCTCTGCCAGCAAAGCCATCTCTCCTCCACCTACAGCATAATGCCCTGCCTCCAGCCGACTGCTCCAATTTTCAGAATCAGAGAGGTAGGGCTAAGGCTGCCTTAGGTCTATGTCTCAACCTCCTTGGGAACCTCGACCTCAAGGGAGTTTAACTGATTGACCTGGCACAGAGGCTAAAATGCCTCATGATGGACAAGGTAAGTGAGGAGGACAGAAAACTGATTGGAGAATCTTTCTTCTCGGGACTCCTCATCCAGTCACCCAGGGTTGTGCTAAAGGCCTGAATGAGAGGCTGCTGACTTGGGCTCCATCTTAGACTCTGCCGCAAGTCTCCCTGTAACCCTGGGCCAGTTTCCTCGGGTAGATCTTGATTTCTCCAGCTGTGAATGCAGGCAGGGTACCTAACCCTGGCTCTTTCTCACTCCACCCAAAACTCCAACCCCGAATCCTCCCATACCCTCTGGAGGACAGAACTGGAGTTGTATGTGTAGAACCAGTGGAGCCAGCATCCAGCTTTTGCTGGGTCTGGAAGATGACAGAACAAACTTCAGACAGCTGGCACAACTCTGGTTCCAAAGGAAGTAGGATCCTGAATCTGCATTGCACCTTGATCCTTCATTCCTCTCTCAATTGATCTCTGACAAAATGAACAAAGCTCTTCCAGACTCTGTTCCTGTTTTGATCTGCTTGGGCTTCCATGACAAAACGGCATGGTGGCTTAAACAAAAGACATTTGTCTTCTCACAACTTGGGGCTGGGGGGTAAAGAGTCTGTTGTCTCTTCTTGTAAGGGCACTAATCCTGCTAAGAAGGCCCCACACACCTGGCTCCATCTGAACCCAATTACTTCCGGAAGGCCTTGTCTCCCAGAACCATCATGAGGGCAGCCAGAGTTCCCCCACTCAGACACATAGACACCAAAGCCCGTAGGACCACTCGCACGCATTATTGGTGAAGGCATGGATTGGCATACAGAGACCATTCGCACAGTACATGGGCCTGCTACGCACACATTCACACCATCAGTTCCATACTCCACAACCTGATGCACAAATGTGTATTTTATAAAGTCAGATGCATAAAGTAGAATGCACAGGGCCTTATACTCTGAAGGGAGAGCTTTAAAACCCTGCATTGGATTTGTCTTAATGATGAAGATTCTGTGCCACTTACCAAGTGACCCTGGGCACATTATTTACCAGTCCCCTCATCTACAAAACAGACACAATAGGGGCCAAGTTATTGAGAGAATTAAATGAGATTAAAAACAGGCCAGTGTTTAGCAAACCCATGGCTCTTGCTACCATCAGAGCTTCTTCCTGGCATTGTTAAGATCACTAGGACCTCCTAGAGCACTTTTATGAGGATCCCTAGGTCTTTTAGAGCCCACCCTGTGCACAAGAGTGAGCCCTGACCATGAGATGTGGAACTATGCTCAGTTGCTGCTTCATGTTGTTAAGTAATATCTATTTTTAAGGAAATGATGGGCACATTTACTTCTAAAACCAAAACCAAATGAGTTGTAAATAAAATTAGGGAAAAGTAAATTATTTTCCACAAAAATCTCCTACCTTACCTGGTCTTGGGAAAATACCAGCTGAGTACTAGCTGAAAGTACTCAGCTAGGCACTCTAGTAGCCCAGTACACACGATACTTAGTAAATTGTCTTCTACCTACTAGAAGCTGGTGCACAACGTGTGTGTGCATGTGTGTGTATGTGTGCATGCATGTGTGTGTGTGTACACGTGTGTGTGCATGTGTAAAGGCTGGGGGGGGGCATTTGGAGAGAGAGATTCAGCTCTCACAGGCACTGTGATACTCCGCAATTTTCCCCAGAACTTCCATAGTAAAGTGATTAAGGGTTTTCTTTCTAAGCTGGGCAGGAAGAAGAGAAAACTATCTGGGAAATGAGGGGTATAGGAGATATATATATATATATATATATATATATATATATATATATATATATATATATCTCAGAAACCAGACATTCCTCTGTGCAGCAGCAATTAAAAACAAAGTTTATTCTAAAGCCCTGTCAATGGGCTGGGTGTGTTATTTTTAAGCTCCCCAAGAATCTGAGCCCCTAATTAGTATCCTCGTCAAAGCCTGCACCTCACCGTTGGAGGCAGCTCAGACTCTCCAGCATGCCTGTAATCAGATTCTCTATGTGAAGTGGAGACATGACAGGCCCATCCGTCTCTCTGCAGAGGATTTTTAGAAGAATTAGCTGGGGGAGGGGCAGTGTCCTGAGTGCTATGGCTTTTAATTACCAGGATTTCAGTATAGAACTGTGACCAGCTAGCTCAGGGTTCATCTTTGCTCAGTAAGCAGCCACTGTTATTGTTGGTGTGGGGCTAAGTCGGATAGATCCGCAAAGCAGAAATTGGAGGCTTGGCTTTGGATATAGCTGTCCCTTGGTCTGTGGACAAGTAGCTCATTGATGATACAAGAGCTAAACTGTAGCGGCCCATACTGTGCACCAGGCATTGTGCCTAATATTTTCTCAAATTTTCATGGAACCCTCATAACAGCCCACGAGGAATGTGTAATTTGAAGAATAATCTACTTTGCAGATGAGAAAATGAGACACAGAAAAGTCACGATTTTTCCCCAAGATTTCTCAGTCTATTAGTGGCCTGCTGGCTCCCCAAGTTTGTGAAAGTAAATTCCAGCACCTGCTTGTTGTACAAGCAGTGAGTTCTCCACCACGGGTATCAGAGACCAATAGGCGCCTTTCAGACGTTCCTCCAAAAGGACGCTGTCCACAAGAGGTGGCCTCTGAAAGTTCCTGAGGACTGTGAGTCCATAATCTTAGACACATGAGATCATCAGAGAAGCATAGCAGTTCAGCAGAGAGGAAGAAATCTCCTTTACAGTAGGAAGAAGAAAGAACAGTTAGGGCAACAGAGATAAGCAAACTGACCGATGCAGAAAGCGCTGAAGGAAGCATGACTCAGTGTTGTGCTTTATGCCCTGCCCCCTTTCGTGCAATGCCCTGATAAGTAACAGTGCAGGCTAAATAAATAGATAGATAGATAGATAGATAGATAGATAGATAGATAGATAGATAGATAGATAGATAAATAGACCGAAAATGCAGCAGCATACTGCAATCATGTAAAAGGGAAAAAAGGACCAATCTTTGTGACTTGTCATTGGAGTGGGTGTTTCCGAAGGGATGCATGTCGTACCTGCCTCTCTTCAGCCCACTGGTTGGAAAGGCTACTGACTTGCTTACTGGTGACATCCCTTGCTTGTTTATTTGTTTGTTTGGGTTTTGTGGTACTGGAAGTTGAACCCAAGGGAGAGGGATACTTCACACTAAGCTATACTCCTAGCCTCTCTCTCTCTCTCTCTCTCTCTCTCTCTCTCTCTCTCTCTCTCTCTCTCTTTCCTTTCATGTGTGTGTGTGTGTGTGTGTGTGTGTGTGTGTGTGTGTAATTTGGAGACAGGGTCTCACTAAACGGCTACATTACCCAATCCTCCTGCCTCAGCTTCACAGAGTGGTGGGGTTCATGTGTGCACCACCATGTCTGGCTTTGACAGCCTCTTCCTGGTCCCAAATAGCAATGTGAAGCAGACCCATGACTCCAAATTCTCAGGTGAGGAAATGGCCCAAAGAAGTGAAGCAACTTGACTGAAGTCAAAAGGTCTTGGCTCTCCAATCATCCTGTGGTTCACCCCACAGCGACTCTGGAGCAGGGCCCAAGCTCCGAGGAACAACTTCCAGGCTGCAGCTCCTTCCCTGAGAGAGGCTACTGGCCCTTTAAGCCCAATCCTCACCTCTTCCTTGGCTTCCCCAGCCCTCTGTAACTTGTGAGGACAGACAGGAGCAGGCGGTCCTTGGAGATTATAACCCAATTCATCTAGAGAAAGTTCTTTCTCTGCTTCCTGCCCTTAATCTTCTTAGAATAAAAAAGACCAAGAAAGGAGACTTGGTGAAGAGATTCTCACTCATGAAGGATCTGATCTGGGTTTCTCGAGTGTGGACAAGGATGTGAGGTAAGTGGAATCTAGACATGAAATGATGTGGAATCTAGACACAGGAGTACGCCTGCAATATCAGCACTGAGGGAGGCTGAGGCAGAAGCACTGCAAGTTCTAGCCCGGCCTGGGCGACTTAGTGAGACCCTATCTCAAAATGAAAAATAAAAGACTGGGAATGTAGCTCAGTGATAGAGTGTTCCTGTATTCAATCGTGACAAAGACAAGCATAAAAATAAAATGACATGGCATGGAATCACACAGTGAGGGAGCCATCCCCCTCTCTTGTAGTCTCTTTCATTTTGCATTATTGTTGAACACATTATGGGATAGTTAAGATGCAGAAAGTTATAAGGCAGTATCACAGCAATTTCTCGCACATCTTTCAGCCAAGAAGTTAGCCCTTATGGATGCAGCTGAAGTCCCCAGGTCTCCATACCAGTCTCCCCTGACCCTGCTTCTGCTACCAAGATGCAGCTTCTACTCTGGACTTGAGTTTTTCATTTCCATGTCTTTCTTTATATTTCACAACATACATGTGTGCATCATGCAACATTTGCTATTCTTGCATGTTTAAAATTTTACATAAAAGGCAACCTCATCAGTTCAGGCTGCAAATACATGGACTAAGGGACTTACAGACAATATACATTTATTTCTCATAATTCTCAAGGCTGGAGTTCAAGATCCAGGTGCCAGCAGGATCAGGGGTTGGTGAAATCCTTCTTCTGGGTTGCAAACCACTGACTTTACTTAATAAAGGAGTCTGAGAGCAAGCTCTTGTAACTCTTTCAAGAGCATAATCCCATTCATGAGGGCCTCTCCTTATGGCCTCATCTAATTTTAATCCCTCCATTAACCCTGCCTCTTAATTACAGAGTGAGGTTGCAACAAATGAATGTGCAAAATGTACAGACATTCAGACATCCAGCTCATAAAAGGCATATACATACACTGTCTTCTGGAACTTGTCTTTCCTCCCCCCCACCCCCATACTATTGGTGGAATCAACATTCATGTTAACATATCTCACTCTAGTGGATTTATTCTCATTTCTGTAAAGCAGATGTTGACCCCTGGGCCAAAACTAGCAGGCCATTGCTTTTGGTAAATAAAGTTATTGAAACACAATCCTACTCATTCATTTAAATATGTATGTGGATGGTTTCCCACTTCAGAGGGAGAATTGTATAGCTGTGACAGACTATGGACTCTTGAAGCCTAAAATATCCATCATCTGGTCCTTTGTGGAAAAAGTTTGTTCACCCCATATTGTATATACTCCGTTATAACTATTATTCAGCTAGTTTATTCATTCTCCTACCATGGACACTCAGATTGTTTCAACTTGATGCCATTACCAATTATAGCCACTAATCTTCTTGCATGTACCTGTGAATTTAACTAAGAGCTTTTATAAGGTTTATATTTAAGTTTGTTTATGCCTGTTTGACTTTCCTGTAAAGTCAAAGAGTTCCTCCTGGTTGGTTTTATGAGTTCACATATCCAACCACCATGGAAGCTAGTGATTCAGGACCAAATTCTCACCTACATTTCATATTGCTATTGCTGTCTGTCTGATAAATGTGAAGTAGAATCTCATGGTTTTCACCTGCATTCCTTCTAGCCACTCACCAGGGTGAATAAAATTTATTTAGTAGTCATCTGTGCTCCTCCATACTTCACCCTTCATACCTTTGGCTCTCTGCTCCATGATGGTGTGTGCCTTCTTCTCCTTGACCTTTGGCACTTTTCCCCTGTGTCCTATGCATGAATTCTTTGGTGATAATATCATTGTTCAATATCTCCCCCTACCCAGTCTCTTGGCACCTCACTTCTAGGGGACCTTAGAAACAGAGATTCAAAATGTTTGCTGCTAAAAAAAAAATATTGATCTCTTTTTATGGTCTTCTCATTTATGCCTTGTGAAATAATTACATCCTAGAAATGTAAATTGCCTAATGTAAACATAAATGCTCTACTTTAAAACAAAAAGACAAATTGCTTTCAATACTACCAGTAAGAGAACATCTCAGAGATGCTGTCAGCCCATACCAATACTAGTTATTTTCATTCTTTTAATTTTGGGCAGTTGAATAGATGAGAGTGAACTCTCATTATAGGCTTAATTTGCATTTCCTACATCACTGATTATATGTTTATTGGCCTTCGATATCATCTTTACACACAAAATGTTGATTCATAACTTTTACTCATTTAAATTTGGTTACTATTTTCCTTTCAATTTTTTGGAGTCATTTTATATTCTTGTTACTAATGTTTCTAAGGCTTTGTGTATTATAAATGGCTGACTGCTGGGGTATCAAATATAATAGATTTTTTATATTTTTGTATATTTTATACTTTTGTACCCACTTTATAATCTGTCTCTTTACTTTCCTTAAAACATCTGTTGAAAAACAAAAATTCTTACTTATAATAAACTCAATTTACCAGCCTTTAATGTGATCAATATTCTTTTTTTAAGAAATCCTTCCTTACCCTTTAAAATACCCAAGATAAACTCTTTCATTTGTAGAGCAAGACAAAGTACAAAACTACCCATGGCAGTGTGGTTCAGAAAGGCAAACATCCTGGTAATAACTGAATGCCTACTACTGGGCATGTGAATGAAACTATTCTGCATATCCACACATGGAATATCATTAAATAATGAAACAAATTGGCCAGGGAGGTAGCTCAGTGGCATAAGTGTCTGGATGGTAAGTGTGAGGTCCTGAGTTCAATCCCTGGCACTGCAAAACAAAAACACACAAAAAAGAAATCACAGTGAGGTACAATGATATAGAAGAACCTTAATAATACCATATAAAATTAATAAAGTAATTCCCAAAAGCTCAGTACCCTTTTAATAAAGTTAAAAATAGTTATATTAAAAACATATACTTTGAGGGAAAACTCAAGTGGAATAAAACAGCATAAAAAAAAACAAAGACAATAATCCTGACCTTACGATTGCAACAGTTTCTTCATGCTGTTGATATAAAGGGACAACATACTTGGAGGCCAGACTTTTAGATGTAGGTTACTGTCTCAAAACCCTAATTCTCCCAGGACTCAGGGCACTGAGCGAGGAGGGTTGTCATGAGCTGGAGGTCAGCCTGGGCTCCCTAGTGAGTTCAAGGCATGCCTGGACTACATAGCAAGACCCTGCCTCAGAAACAAAGAAACAAACTAAGCAATTCTGATTTTCACTTTATGTGGTAGGTTCAATATGTATTTATTGCATTATTAACCATACCTAAGTAAGATAGATGTACACAAGCGAAGACAAAATGGTGAAATTAAAACAAGGTTTAGCATCCACCTAATTGTACCTATGATTGTCTTTTACACAGAGATCATGGACACATCCACCTCATACGTCATCTGAAATTCTGAAATTTTTAAAGTTTTTCTTTTCTACTTTTTTTTTTTTGTCTTTTTTTTGAGAGAGGGTCTCGCTATGCAGTTGAGGCTGGCCTTGAGCTCACTTTTGTAGCCCAGGCTGGTCTCGAACTCGCACCAATCCTCCTGCCTCAGCCTCCCAAGTGGTGGGATTACAGGCGTGAGCCACCACGCCCGGCTTCTTTTCTACTTTTAAGTGTTTGACATTCTTGGAATTGTGTGTGTGTGTGTGTGTGTGTGTGTGTGTGTGTGTGTGTGTGTGTGTTGTGTGTGTGTAACAATTTGATCCTTTCCCAATGTGGACAATGTGGTAGATTAACTTGTCACACCCAGCTGAACTAAATCACAGTGATTCAGGGGTTAGAAGGCCCACCTGACGATCATTGCCAACAGCATACAGCGGTTCTCAACCTGTGGGCCATGACCCTGGTGGGGATCAAACACAGGGGTTGCCTAAAGCCATCGAAAAAAATTACTTATTTGGAATTACAGTTTTGAAGTAGCCACCAAAATTATTGTTTAAGTTTGGGATCACCGCAACATGAGGAACTGTATTGCAGGGTCACGGCATTAGAAAGATTGAGAACCACTGGTAAGAGAAGAACTGAAGGGAAAGGTGGTACGCTGTTGGTTCTCCTAGATAAGCTTGTTTGGCTGGGTTTTTCTGGTAGGAACTCAGCTGTTCTCATGGTCAGAGGAGCTTGAGTCTTTGCTGTGGCTGAGCATGGCCATGATTCTTTTCAGGAGAGTCCTTGTCCTTCCCTTGAGTATTGCTATCTGGCTGTAGTACAGATCCTACGGCCTCTAGCACAGATCCTTTATCTAGCTAAAACAGACTTTCTAACTTCCGCCACTGACCTTTAGGCCTCCTCAATGCAGATCCTTGATACAGACTTGCATGAGACATTATCATGGGCTCTAGGCCTCCAGCTGGCCTCATACATGACATTACCACAGGATCCAGGCCCTGAGCTGAATTTCTGGGTCTCTGGCATATGGATGGATCTGCCCCACTCTTCCACATTTGACTTATTTAGTGACTATTTTTTTAAATCCTATAAATTATGTATCCTGTATTAAGTCTATTCCTTAGTAAACCCTGACTACAACAGATAATTAATTGCCCTCATGACATCTGTGTACTTGCTGTCATCTTTTTTGCTTGGTGGTTTAGCTGGCATCTCTATTCTGTTCTATTTATTCATTTGCCTATCCCTACAACATAACTTCACGTTCTCAATTAGCATAGCCTTATAACAACTCTAATAGAATGAGTCTCCCTTGCCTTATTGTGTTCTAACAGGTACTCTAGCTAATCTCAGCCCTTCATTAGTCTATGTCTAACTCAGAAAAGGTTTCTGAAACTCCACAATACCATGTTAAGATCTTTATGGCGGTCTTCCCCGCGCACCCAAAAACTGTTTGAGTTGCGGCTGTGGGGCTGCCTGCAGAGTCACCTGCCTGGAGCAACACAGGACAGAGAAGTCATTGCTCCATCCAAAGGCAATGACCTGATTGCATCTGATGAGGGGGGCCCCAGCCAATGTGGCAGGGCCAGGCTCCGAGCCTGGGGGTCCCGAGGGATGCTCAGAGGAGTGTCGCATCAAAGTCTCCAGCCTACCCTTCAGGTGGACACGCTCATGTATGACAAGAAGCCGCCCAAGGGGGGGGGGGGGAGTGGGGGAGTGTCTCCGCTATTGTCCAAGAGTGCTTCGCCTGGGGCCAGCCTGCAGCTGCTGTTGCTACCACAACACCGCGTCCAGGATGTGTACAACCCAGGCCTTGGTCAAGTCAGATAATTGAGAAGATGGGGCAGTGTGGATACAGGAAGCTGGCAGATACTTGCCACTACGGAGATGTATGAACCCCACCACCTGCACCCTAAGGAAGCAGACCAACAATCAAAAGCCACGCAGACCTTTCACCACATCCCCGCTCTTGGCTCTGGAGTGCAAGTTGAGCCAGAAACAGTACCTCTCCATTGCTGAGCAGGCAGAGTTTTCCAGCTCTCTGAACCTGAGAGTTCCAGGTCAAAATCTGGTTCCAGAACCGAAGAGCCAAGATGAAATACTACAGGAGGCAGAACTGGAAAAGCTGCAAATGGCTGCAAAACCTATGCTGCCCTCCGGGTTCTGTCTCCCTTTCCCCATCAACTCGCCCCTCCAAGCAGCATCGATATATGGAACATCCTACCCTTTCCATGGACCTGTGCTTCCCAGGCCACCCGTCGGACTCTATGCCACACTGGTCGGATATGGCATATACCATCTATCCTAAGGAAGGCCAGGTTCACAGACTCTATGATGGATGTTTGTTTCAAAGAGTTTCCGTTTCTCTCCAAGGAGGGTACACTGGCCCATCCTCCTGCTGTGCAAAACTTGCTTGTACCACTCTGAGCAAAAGCAGCAAGGCTATACACCACATGACACAGATCAAAGTTTGTTCTTTAGGTGGTTGGCACCAAGTCATGTTTTCTTGGCATAATCTTCCAAACGTGCCCTTCTCCTTTTACAAAAACTAGCTCTGGCACTATTTGTGCATAAATATATAATAAAATACAAGATGATTTTATACAACAGACATAAAAAGAGATCTTTATGGGAACTTGTATTGAAATTATGAAACTAAATTTGGAAGAGAATGTCTTCTCAGTGCACCTAGAGTCACCATGTCCTTGAACGTGGGAATATTTCTTTATTTGGTGAGTTTTCTTTAAGTGCTACTATGTTCTTTCATAGACGTCAAACACACTTTTGTGGATGATGTTTTTAATGGTTTGTTGCTAATGTAGAAATTGATTTTTGTACTTCAATATCCAACAAACTTAATAAATACTTATTAATTGGAATTACTGTCTTTAAAGTTACTTGTGGGTTTTCTATCCAGATAATCATAACAATCAATAAAAATGACAATTGTGTTTCTTCTTAGGCCTCTAGTTTTATATTATTCTTTCATTATGATGGCTAAGACCTCCAATATTATATTAAAGTGGAATCTAGAAATGCATCTTTGTCTGTTTATATCTACTCACTATATATGAGGGGGTTTTATCAGTTTTTGACATGTACTTCTCAGGGGAAAAATATTCTGTAGTACCAGGCATAAAAGGTAGCATGGCTTTCTGTATAAATTTGAGAAATTTATGCGTGTCACTGCCAAGTATTTAATAATAATGACCCCTTGCATTGTCACAAAGAATTTAGTTTAGACAATAAATTAAATACTGTCTGTAGCAGAGGAATAATATTAGATGGCAATGCTAGGGAGGCAATTTTACCATTTGCATATGAGATGAATAGAAGAGCCTTGGAGTTTTCTTTCAACCTAGCAGTTCCAGAATGTTTCCTGCCTAGCTGGGAAATTTCAAATAAAAGTAGCAAAATATAACTACCTGCATTTCAAAAGAACTGAAGTTATTCCACACTTATTATCTCACCACAGTGCAATGAAAGTGGAAATTAATGACAAAAGAAACCACAAAAACTCCATAAACACATGGAAATTAAATAACACTGCTGAACAACCAACAGGTCACAGATGAAGTTAAAGAAGAAAGTAAACAATATCTACAATAAAATAAAACTGTAAATACAGTTTACTGGAACCTGTAGGATGCAATTAAAACAGTCCTAAGAGGTAAATTTATAGCACTGAATTCTCACATTAGGAAAAATAGGACAAGCATGAATAAACAACCTAATGATACACCTCAAGCTTCTAGAAAAAGAAGAGTAAGTCAAGGCCAAAGCTCATACAAGGCAGGGAATTAAAAAAAACAGAGCAGAAATTAACACAATTTAGTCTAAGAAAACAATACAAAGAATTAAAGAATCAAAGACTTGGTTCTTTCATAGAACAAATAAGAATGATAAACTCCTAGCTAACTTATTAAAAAAGAAAAAACTCAGATTCATGCAATGAGGAATGAAAAGGTACAATCACTATGGATCCTGTAGAAATTCAGAAAATCATCAATAATTACATATTTTATTTTCAGGAGCGGGGTTCAAACTCATGACCTTGCACTGGCCAGGCAGGCACTTGTGCCACAGAGCTATCTCCCCAGCTCCTAATCAATAATTACATTGAAAATCTTTCATAGAATAGAAAACAAAGAAAAAAAGATAGATTCCTAAAAACATATGAGCTACCAAAGTTGAATCAAGAAGATATAAAAATTCTGAATAGCCTAATATCAGTTAATGAAATTTAAAATGTAATTAAAAGCTTAGCAACAAAGAAAATGCCAGGTTCTGGTAGATTTAAAACTGAATTCTACAAGAAATTTAGGAAATACCAATACTCCTCAAACTCTTTAACAACACTGAAAGGGAAGCAATTCTCCCTAACTCATTGATGGAAGTAAGCATAACCCTAATATCAAAACTAGAGAAGGACAAGACTGAGAAAAAGTACAGACCAATCTCCATAATGAATATAGATGCAAAAATCCTCAATAAAATACTAGCAAAATGCAACAAATCACCAAGAAGATTATATGTCAAGACCAAGAGGGACTTATCCCAGGAATGCAGAGATAGTTCAACATATGCAAATTGACAAATGTAATACACCATATCAACAGAGCCAAAGCAAACACATGATTATCTCTTCAGATACAGAAAAAGCTTTTGACAAAGTCAAACACTCATTCACAACATAAAAAAAAAAATTTTGCAGAAAATCATAATAGATGGCCTTTACCTCAATCTTATAAAAGCCATTTGTGACCTCCAGTTGGACTTGTGGGAAGCACTGTTATAAGGTCTAGGTCTTCACCTGGCCTTATACAAGACAATATTGTGGGATCCAGGCCCTCAGCTGGATTCTTTAATCTTTGATACGTGGACAGATTTCTTGCACTGTGTTTTTGTTTTGGTTTGGTTTTGTTGTTGTTGTTTTGTTTTGTCTTGTTGTCTTAGTTACTTCTCACTCGTTGCTGGGACAAATACCCGACATCCAAAATGAAGGAAGGAAAGGTTTATGTAGCTCATAGTTTGTGGAGGTTTCTGTCCATATTTGGCTGTCCCGAGGCTGAGTGGAACAGGGCAGAGAGCATCCAGTTCACAGAGGCAGAACAGCAACAGTCGCGACAAAGGTAGCCAACCAAACAGGGTAGCAGAGCAACAGTGTGAGTCTGTCTCTCTGTTTCTCTTTTTAAATTACATCAGGCTCTCTGCCTTAGCCTATCCACCTTAGGCTACATCCATAATCCCAGAAATACTTAAAACACATAATCCTAGAGATCATGGATCAAGTCTCAAACTCTAGAAGTCCTCACCCCATGACTGCATGAGGCTTTGGGGGGAAAACTATACATAAACCATAACATTCCACCCTTGGTCCCCCAAAGTCTCATACATATCCCTTTGTACAAAAGACATTTTAGTCCATCTGGAAGAGTTGCCAAACTCCCAACAGTTCAGTATTGCTGAAAAGTCCAAGTCCCAAGTCTCCTCCAAGATCCAAGGCAAACTCTCAACTGTGAGCCCTTGTACAGTGGAAAAGTTAAACATATCCAACATTCAAAGGCATAAGATAAACATTAGCATTCCAAAAGTTGCAAACAATAAGGTAATACAAAACACTGGGACCAACACATGTCCAAAATCCATCAGGGTAAACATTAAATACCATAGTTCCAACTGGAACATTCAAAACAGTCTGCACTGCATTGTGAGCTCCATGCAGCTCCATCCCTAAGGCACTCTTGGTGGTAGTTTTCATGACTTCCCTCTTAGGCCAGCTTTGCTCCCTCTTTGCACAATCCATATTCCTGGCTTTTCCAGACTTCTGGAGTTTCCACTGAACAGGCTTCTCACTCACAGCTATACACATTGCCCTCTCAGGGGCACACTGCCTGGCCTCCCAGGCCTTCTTCTGAAATCAAGGTGGAAGCCTTCTTAACCTCAGAACTCCCCCATTCTGCATATGTTTATGTGGATGATACTGAGGGTTGCTGCCAGCTGGAGTAGTAGCCAGGTTTTCTTCTCTTTTGGTTGTCGGGGTCGAGTGCCTGGACTGATGAACACTCTGGCCTTGATTCCAAGGAATGAATTCTCCATGCCAGCACCATTTTGGAACCTGGTTTGGCTGCTGCCACTATTCTGGTACTTGTGTCACTGTGGCTTTCTTCTCAAGGCAAAGCCTCTCTCCTTTGCAATTCTGAGGCTACAAAAGGTGGAGAGCTGCCACCTCTTGTGATCCCCTCAGGCCATCCTTTTGGTTCTCTGGTTCCTTCCCAGCAATGGAGATCCTTTCAGCTCCATCTTTGTAGTCTATAACTTTTCTGGTGCTTCCTTCCTGGCCAAACTCACATTTTAAATCATTCTGCTTGACTCTTTGCTCCTGATTCTGAACATAAATCTGGCTAAAAGCAACCAGAAACAACCATGCCACAGCCCCAGTAGTTGGTTGCTTTGAAATATCTCTTGAAAGATTAATCAGTCCGCCATGCTTAACCTCAGTCTCAGGCAAAGTCTCTGGGCACAAGCAAAATTCTGACACACTTTTAGCCAATCCATAGTACAAATCATCTGGAGTCCAATGATCAATGCTGCACTTTTTCCCAGCAGAACCTTTTCAGCCTGGTCTTTACAGGCAGGCCTTCTGTCAGTCTTCTGGTCTAAGCTCTGACCAGAATCTCCCGCATAGAACAGCTGAAGCTTTTCCAGCTCTTCGCAAGTAGAGGACCTCTCCAAATATTTCCAACCTCTGCTCATAAGCCATTCTTCTGACCCAGGCTTCAAGCCAGTCTTCTGGTCTGAGTTCTGACCAGAATCTCCTATACAGAACAGCCGAAGCTTTTCCAGTGCTTCACCTGCAACCGACATCTCTGAACCTTTCCTATCTCATCTCATAAGCCATTCTCAAAAGCTTGTAATCCACATTGTCCAGTATAGCCACAGCAACAACCCCGCTTCTCTGGTACCAAATTCTGTCTTAGTTACTCTTTTCTTGTTGCGGGGACAAATACCTGACACCCAAAATGAAGAAAAGAAAGGTTTATTTAGCTCACAGTTTGTGGAGGTTTCTGTCCATATTCAACTGGCCAAAGGCTGAGTGGAACAGGATAGAGAGCATCCAGTTCACGGCAGCAGAACAGCAACAATCACAACAGAGGCAGCCAACTAAACAGGGCAACAAAGCAACAGTGTGAGTCTGTCTCTCTGTCTCTCTTTTTAAGTTACATCAAGCTCTCTACCTTAGCCTATCTGCCTTAGGCTACACCTATAATCCCAGAAGTACTTAAAACACATAATCCCAGGGATCATGGATCAAGTCTCAAACTCTAGAAGTCCTCACCCCATGACTGCATGAGGCTTTGGGGGTAAAACTAGACATAAACCATAACATTTGTTTGGGGGGGGGTGTTTTTTGCTTTTTTTCTTTGTCTTTCTTTTTTGTCTGTTTGTTTTGTTTGGTTGATTTTGTTTGTTTTTTGTGGAACTGGGGATTGAACTCAGATTCTTGTATTTACCAGGCAAGCGCTTATTCTACTGAGCTATCTCCCCAGCCCCTTGCACTGTGTTTTTGTGTATGATTCTGTTCTGGATACATTAGCCAGAGCAGTTAGACAAGAGAGTGAACTAAAAGGAATAAGGATAGGAAAGGAAGGAGTTGAATTATTATTTGCAGATGACATGATATTCTTCATAGAAGACCCAAAAAATCTCCACCAAAAGCCTTACAGAATCAGTAAGCAAATTCAGTAGCATAGCTGGATACAAAGTGAACACTCAAACATCAATAACATTCTTGTACACAAACAGCAAACTCACTGAGAGATAAACTAGGGAAACTACTCCCTTCATAATAGCATACAAAAAAATGAAATACTTAGGAATCAATCTAACAAAAGATGTAAAATATCTACACATTGAAAACTACAGTACTCTGAAAAGAGAGATTGAAGAGGATATCAGAAAAAAAAAAAGAAAAAAAAAAAAAAAAGGAAGGTAAGCCTATCCCTTGTTCATGGTTAGGAAGAAGCAATATTGTGAAAATGGCCACACCCTCAAAATTGTTCTTCAGATTTCATGCAGTTGTGATCAACATACCAGCAGCATACCTTGAAAATCTAGAAATATTCCTAAAATTCATTTGAAAAGATAGGAGACTTACAGTAATAAAGGCAATTGCGATGCTTTACCAAATGATCGTCAAATTGATGCACACAGATGAACTAAGCTAGCAAAGTGCTGGGTGTGTGAGGTCCAACTGAGAATTGTGGCCAGCCACATAAGAGGCAGAACTAGGGAAGCTATAGAGAGGCTGTTAGAGCAGCTGTTATGGAGCTTCTTGTTTTCTTGGGCTATTCTGCTAGAGAGCTTTGCCATGTGGCTTTCCTGATGAACTTCACTGGGCTGTCCTCATCAGAGGAGGAGCTTGGGACCTCCTTGTGGCTAAGATTGGCTACAGTTCACTTCAGGAGAACTCTGGTCCTCACTTGGAGTATCACTTTCTAGCTCCAGAGATGAAGATGGAGGGCAGCTCATCCCCTGAAGAAGTTTGTCATGTTGACTTTCCTGGTGAGAACTCGGCTTTCTTCATCATTGGAGGAACTTGGGACATCACTGTTGCTAAGGACGGTTGAGGTGCTTTACAGGGGAGCTCTGGTTCTTACCTTAGCACTGTTTTCTGGCTCCAGTGCAGATCCTTCAGCCTGCTAGCACAGATCCTTTATTCTGTTGACATGAACTTTGCACCACTCGTCTTTAGAACTTCCCAGTGCAGATCTGTGAAACAGGCCTACATAAAACATGTTCATGGGCTCTAGACCTCCAGTTGGACTTGTGGGAATCATTGTTACAAGGTCTAGGTCTTCACCTGGCCTTAGGCATGACAATATTGTGGAATCCAAGCCCTCAGCTGGATTCTTTAATCTTTAATGTGTGGACAGATTTCCTGCACTGTGATTTTGTGTATGATTATTTGGGTGACTATCAGAAATAATTTTATAAAAGATGTGTTCTGCGTTGTATTATTCACCTTATAAAAATCCCAAATGACAACAGCAATCCTCAGCAACAAAGGCAAGGCGGGAGACATCACAATCCCTGACTTGAAACTACACTACAAAGTTACTGTGACAAAATAACATGGTACCTGCAAAAACCAGACCTGAGGATCAGTGAAACAGATTAAAAGATACCAAAACAAGCACAAATGACTCAGCCACCTTACTTTTGAAAAAGGGAAGACCATCATCACTGCAAGAATCATAGGCTCCTTAATAAAGAGTGCTGGGAAAAAAAAAAAAAGGCCTTTCCACATGCTGTAGGCTAAAACTAGACCTGTGTCAATTATAATGCACTAAACTAAAGTAAAAATTGATCAAAGATCCAAATATTAAAACAGAAACACTAAGTATGAAAGAGAATGTAGGTAGAAGCATTGACAACATAGGGGTAGACAGAGAATTCAGGAACAAAAACCAAATTGCATGAGAAGTACTTCAAAGAATCAACAACTAGGATCTCATCTTATTAAAAAGTTTTTGCATGCCAAATGAAATTACCAACAGAGTGAAAAGAAAACCCACAGAATGAAGAACAAAATTTAGCTAACTGTCCCTGACACAAAGGACTTCTATCTAGAGGATATAAAAAATTGAAAACAAATCAGACTCCCTAAATTCGAAGGCCAAATCCATAAATGAACATCTGTGATGAATACACACTTCTTAGATGAAGAACTAAAAATGGCAAATAACTATATAAAAATTGTCCAACATCATTGGTCATTTGAGAAATGCAAATTAAAACAACACTGAGATTCCGTCTCACCCCAGAAGGAATGGCTATCATCAAGAAACCAAGCAATAACAAAGGCTGGAGTGGCTGTGAGGAAAAAGGAAAACACCACTGTGTGGGGAGTGCAGGCTGGCTCAGCCATTGTGGAAAACAGTGCAGATTCCTCAACAAACTAGGATTAAAGTCCCATTTCACCCAGCTAGTGCTCTCTTGAATATTTTCCTGGAAGAATTAAAAACTGTACCACAGAAATATATGTGCACCCATGTTTATAGGAGCATAATATATCATAGCTAAATCTCAGAAACAATCCAAATGTCCATCAACTGAGGAATGCATTTTTAAAGAGTGTGGTATTTTTATCTAATGGAGTACTGCTCAGCTCTAAAAGATAAGCTCAAGATTTTCATAGTTAAGCGGATGTGACTAGAGACCAGACTCTTAAGTGAGATAAATCAGACTTCCAATGAAAGCATCATATCATCTCCGTAATGTAAGAAACTAAAAGAATAAATAAGATTCAAAATGCACAATAAATATTGTAAAAGGGGAAGGAACTGATCAAAAGAAGAACAACTGGGACAGAGAAAAGAAGGAAAAAAAAAAAATATATATATATATATACACATACATACACAGGCAAGATAGCTAAGATAATTGTTCTACTAATTTCTATTAGTTCATTGAAATGAATGGTTTGTACTTATATTGGTTGAGCGATTTTACATGCATATGTCTTATAGTCTGAGCAACTACTTAGATGATAAAACATGTAATATAATAACCATTGTTAAATTCCTATTATCTTGTTTTGAAATTCTATATCATTGTTTTTATTGTTATATTTTCTCTTTAAAATAAAAAATAACTACTACCTCTTCTTTTTATAAATGCATGAGGAGAAATGCTCCAGACACAGTCCCAATACAGCCCCATTCGCCACGAGAAACAAGAAGCACACACAAAATGGAGTAATTATCTTATCAGAAACCAGCACAATTGGCAATCTGAAAATGAAGCTGACAACAACTTCAACTGTCACATGCTCTATTTTGCCATTTGCGTCCCCAATATAAATGCAAAATGTGAAAACCAAGGGCAAGATTGAATGGCAGTGGATCCACTCTGATGCTGGGCGTGAGCCACTTATTGAAGACATAAATTATAGTGCTGTCACCATCACCCATCCTATCTGCAAATAAATGTTGTCATCTAATTGTACAAGATTTGGAGATTGTTTAACAAGTTTCTCAGAGAAAGGACTCAGCAGAAGCTTACATTCTACAAACATCCAGATTCTATCTGTCCAGTTGGGTCATTTCTCTGTATACAGCTTTTTATTCTGCTCGGCAGGCATTTTTATCCCATCTTCTCAGCTTTTCCTGGAATTAAAATTTAAAATGTTTGATGTGCTTTTTAGCTGATTCCATTAAGAATGAGAGATGGAGAAAAGCAAGCTCTAAAGATGAGTAGGGAACAAGGGTCTTCTTTGCTGCAAGATGGACGGCCAAGCAGAAAGCCCAGGGGTGGAACTGTACAGCAGAAAACCTTTTCTTTCCCTGTTGATCATACTAAGAAAAATAAACAACACAAAATACAAAGGAGACAAAGTCCGGGAGTCCCTAGGACACCTGGGGTGGGGTGTTTTCTAAGCCTTCAGATACCTACCCCATCTGCCACCTAGCTGCTCTACAGGCTTCCAAGATCACAAGTAAGAAAAAGCCAAGCTGCAGATATGCGCAGTCCCAGGCAGTGGGTTTATTCAATAACTAGCTATTGAGTCCTGGCTCATTTGGATCTTCCAGAAGCAGCTCCTCAGGTAAGAATTCAAGTACCAGCAGTTTTCTTGGGAAGTGAAGAAAACATAAAGGGCAGCAGAGAATGTAAGTTACTGAGTCCTCTGTGGGAATCTCTGAGGTCAGCAGAGAGTGCTTTTAGCTCTATCCCTCCACAGTGAAGAGAGCTGGGTATTCACATGCTTAGAGGTCTGAGGCTGAGCTCACATTCATGTTCAACTTCTGGTGCTCCACTCAGGCAGACCAAACATGTTTCACAAACTTGATAAAGTCCCCAAGCAAAGAAAGAAACTAGAGGTGGAAAAGTGCTAGTTAAGAAAAGCTAGGTAATATGACCAGGGCATTGACATCTTCTACCAGCTCCTCCCAGGTATGTAGAACTGTGGTATATGCCCTGGCAATAGCTATGAGCAAGTCAGAAATTGTCCTTGTCAGGTAGGGCTCACTGGAGACAAACTACAGACCGGATATCATTGTCCCTCTTCCCTTGCTCCTCAGGGCAGACGTAGCTTGAGGACAAGCCCATGCTTTGATGCTAATCCAGGGAGCATCTCTGCTTTTGCTACGTCCTTGACCTCTTTTCCTTTATCTCCATTAATGTCACCCTCAGCTCAAACAATTCCTCCGAAATGACTCCTTCTCCTTCAACCGCACTGCCTATAATAACAGTGTTGAACTATACCATTTATTGAGTACATATTTGTTATGGTTTGTGTATGGGTGTCCCCCCAAAGCTTCATGCAGTCATGAGGCAACTTCTGGAGTTTGTGATTGGTTATTGTGGGTGAGGGTGCTGCTCCTCCCCTGGAGCTGGTGATTTGCATTTCAGTGTAAGGAAGGAAGAGAAGTGAGCTGCTCGAGCTGCTGCTACTCCCCCCTTCACTCTTGCTCTTTGCCCACTGCCATGAAAGGTTGTTTTCTGCCAGGTACCTGTCTGTCTCAGAGCCAGCTGAATATGGACTGAAACCTCCAGTGACTGTGAGCTAAATAAACCTTTCCTTCCCTCATTTTGAGTGTTGGGTATGTGTCCCAGCAACAAGAGAAGAACAGTAACTGAGTCAATATTGTGGGCTACCCACTGGATTATCCAAGCGTTAACTGATTTCTGACTGATTTCTCATTTAAATCTCTAAAGCAACAACGGCTTCATGCTCATGTTCCAAACCTGCTCCTGCCTTAGTTCACTGCCAGAACTTGGAAAGCATCATGGCCCAAATCAAATACAAGATCGCTATAACCTTCTGGCTGCTGCACCTTGCCACTTACTCATTTACCAAGCTGAGTCCTGCAGTGTTTGCTCAGATTCCATAGCCATGACCTGCCACCATTGTCCCCATGATCCCCTGTATTTAAAGTCTCAGAAGATTCAGAATGCCTCTTCTGCTCTATTCCAGCAAGCAGCCCTGGTATTCAATGGTGGACTGTGATCAGCATTCTCCCAAATTTAGATCGCCTGAGGCAGAGAATAGAAAAGGCTTTTGCACATATCCTTGGCTGCTTTAGACAATCGAGTTTGGTCTTCTTTTCCTCTGGCTTCTATTTTACAGCCCCCCCCCCATAAAAATATAGAAAATTAGAGTAAATCAAACTCTACTCTGAAGGTCCACAGTTCTGCTTCCGTTGTATTTACTTCTGCATTGTCCTGCCTCTCGTGATGTATTTGCATGGCACACTCTAGTCATGAAGTCCTGGTGATACAAGGATGCTTTTCATGGTGGGCATCCAGACACCATGTAAGGTAGTAGATTTGAGGGATGGGGTGCAGGATACATTTGGCTGCCCCTTGTGTTTTGCACCAAAGGAGCTCAGATTCGGAGCCTGGAAAATTCAGGCCAATAAGAGTCAAGGACAACAAACGGAAAGATAATCACTTTTTATTGAGAAAAAGAAGAAACCACAAAGGAAGGCTGACCTGCTTATTTTGCATTCTGGAAGAACCACAGACCACCAACTCAGACACTTCAAAAGACCCCTGGCTCAGCTCCCCAGCCCCTCTTTGGGGGCTCCTGCAGAAGGAACATCATAATACATCTCTTCATTTTCTCATGCACTTTTGAAGTCAAAGTGTAGTCTGGTTAATTAGATGTTAGTGGGGGCTGGGGGTACTAGAATCCAAATTCAATAAATTTTATTTCTGAAAGACAAAAAGGTCAAGTGCATATTAAACTTGAACACTGGGGGAGCTCTGCTGGGGCATTTATGCAGCCTGACTCTTTGCCTTCAAGGCAGAGATAGTGCCAGGCAGCTTTTGGAGCCTGGCCGGGTGTGAAGGCAGTCCTGGAAGGGTGCCCATCTTGCACTGTGAAAGAAAAGAGAGCGGAAAAAAAAGTCATTCAATGTCTTCAACATAAATAGCTTCTCCCCGCAGTCAGAATTTGAAATTTCTGCCAATATCCAACTCCTTCCATGAGACTAGCCAGGAAACAACCTGGCTCTTCCTCTTACCTCTTGCTAAAATCAAACCTACTGGCTCAGGGAGTGTTCTAAGGAGGGTGCAGACCCTACAGGAGCCCCACTAAACTGGTGGAGTAGAGGTCCTCTACGTCTGCTTTTTCTTGCCTTAATGCTAATCTATATCGCCAGGATAGGACCCTCTTTACCCTGTTACTGACCCACTCAGGCCCTTGCACTGAGGAGCACGCATGCACCACTCCCCAGCTCCAGCTGATGGCTCCACATGGCTGTAGGAAAACCAAGTCTCACTGGATGTCTACTTGGTAAAACAATTTATTGGGCTGGAGACAAAGCTCAGCAGTCTAAGTGCCCACCTGGCAAGCACAAGAACCTGAGTTCCATCTCCAGTACCACATGCCAAGCCAGACCCAGAACCCTGGGCATGTTGTACAGGCCACCGAAACTGGGTGTGATGGCACATGCCTTTAATCTCAGCACTGCGGAGACTGAGACAGGAGGATCACTATGAGTCTGAGCTGCATAGCAAGACCCTGGGCCACATAAATAAATAAATAAATAAAAGATTAGAAAAAAAGAACCTATTATCAGGAATGAGGCCTTGTTCAGGACAGGAGCCTAGTAGAGAGGTCAAATACTGGCCCTTTTACTTCCAGCTTGTGTCTTCTGGTTATTTTACTTTGAACTAGCTTACTTCAGGGAGGGGGCAATACCTCCCATTCACAGAATTCCAGTTAGCATTCAGCCAACCTCCTCAAGTGACACAGGTGACATGCGCAGCAGTTCCCAGCTGAGGTACAAGTTCAGAGTAAAGCCCAGAGCGATGGAGGCCGAGCCCTTAAAGGTGCCTTCGCAATATCCATCTTATTTTTGCCTTGCTCCGTTTGTTTCCTCCTGTCCCTCTAGAGTGTTTTGATGGGGAAGTGAAGGTGTTAGTCACACATGAGGTGTCCACATGAAGGAAATTACTGATTCGGCAGTTTGATTACATTTGGAGGCCACATTTTCTTTATTTAGACAGTCTGGATCTTCTTAGCCATGATTTGGGCACGTGATAATCCAAGTACTGCTTTATCTTGAAAACTTACCAACCACCACAGCAGTCTCTCTAAGCAAACAAAACCTCCTGATGAGACACTGCTGTTTGGATGTCCCTAAAATCCTCTCTTTAGGCTGCCTTGTCTGGCAGAATCCACCACTGCCCGCTGCGGTGCTGGGTGGAAGCTAACACGGTCTCTAATTGCAGTCCCCATTTCTATTTCTGCAGCATGAAGTCACTCAGCTACAACTGTCCCTTCACCCCCATGCTGTCCCTGGGTTTCCCTCACAGACCCACTCTATTAAGCAAGGCCGTTTTAACTCTAGCCAGAAGCAAGCTATTATGGTGGAAAGAGTTCTGAGAAGCTTATAAGCCTAGGTTCAAAGCCTGCACTTGCCACCATTTTTAAGTATCAGAGACCTTGTGTGGGAAATCTCTAGGAGCCATTTCTAGTTTGGCTGCCTGAGAGTCTAAATTGGGAACTGAAGGAAGCCACTCCCAGTGATCAAACTGGTAGCTCCCATCTGCCTGGGCTTTGCTTCCTAAAAATAATTCACCAGAAGTCTCCAAGATGTAGCTAAGAAGGAGGCAGCATAATCAGTTACCAAGGAGACTTCTCCTTTGCCAAGTGAAGAAAGCCATCCCCATAGAGAAGCAGAGGCCATCAGCTTCCAAGAGCCTGGAAACTTGGGTAGCAAGAGAGGTGGCTTCCATTCAAAGATTCCCTTCCCATGCAAATTAAATCACAATGAGATATCACTCCACACACATAGCGATCTGATAATATTACCAAAATATAAAGGATCTAAGTGTTGGAAAGGACGTGAAGAAAAGGGAGCCCTTGTATAGTTAGCATAAATGTATGCTCGTATAGCCTTTACAGAAAACGTATGGAAATTCCTCAAAAACTTAAAAATGGAGCTACCACCATATGTAACCACCATCCTTCTCCTGAGTATAGAACCCATCATGTGAAATCTTAAGTCAAAGAGACATCTGCTCTATCACATTCGTTGCAGTAACAGTTTGTAAGAAATGGAAGCAAACTAAGTGTCCCCTCAGCAGGTAAAGAAAATGTGCTATAGGTATACATCGAAAATAGAATGCTATTCAGCCATTAAAAAAGAAGGAAGTGTGCGAGGCACAGTAGTGCATGCCTGAATTCCCAGCACTCAGCAGGGAGGAAGATCACCCTGAGTTGGAGGCCAGCTTGGCCTACACAGTGAGTTTAAGACCACCCTGAGCTGCATAGGGACTCTGTCAAGAAGGAGGAAGAGGAGGAGGACAAGGACAAGGACCAGAAAGAGGAAAAAGAGGAGGAGGAAAAAAGCGCTATCATTTTCAACAACATGAATAAACTTACAGAACATTAAGTGAGATAAACCAGGCAAGATCAAGATGAATAATATTTGATTTTACTTATATTTGGAATATAAAAAAGTCAAAAATCATATAAATAAGATGTATAGTAGTATCTTACTTACTCTTCTCTTGTTGCTGAGACAAAGATTTATTTAGCTCACAGTACGTAGAGATTTCAATCTATTACTGGCTCACTCCAAGTCAGGGCGGCATGGTAGAAGGGTACCAGGGAGGAGAACAGATCATGGCACCCATATGGTAGTAAAAGCAACAAAGGAGGAACAATTGCAGCTCTTTCCACCCCTCTTACCTTACCGAGGCTACTCAGGGCAGGAAGCCATCACACCCTTAATCTCAGTGCCCTTGAGCCTAGCATTGCACCAGGAATCAGTTCCACACTCTCAATCCATCCACCTCTGAAAACATCCAGGATATGACTGCTGGGGTTACATCTAGACACAGCCATAACAAGTAGTGACTACCAAAGGTTGAACGTGAGAAAAAATGAATTTATGTTAGTCAAGGAAGACAAAAATTTCAGTTAGACAGAAAGAATAAATCTAAAAGATCTATTCTATGCTGTGGTGAGTACAGTTACTGACAATATATTGTATACTTAAAAAACTATTAAAAATATATTTTAAAGCCAGGCGTGGTAACTCACGCCTATAATCCCAGCACTCGGGGAGCTGAGGCAGAAGGATTGGTGCGAGTTCAAGACCAGCCTGGACTACAAAAGTGAGCTCAAGGCCAGCCTGAACTGCATAGCGAGACCCTGTCTCAAAAAGACCAAAAAACTATATATATATATATATATATATATATATATATATATATATATATATATATATTTTTTTTTAAGCTCTCACCACAAAAAGCATAGGAAGGAATGCACACAAGTATGTTGGATAGCTTGATTTTCCCATTCCACAATACACACATAAATTGAAGCATCATGTCCCACTTCATATATACCACTTTCACTTATTAATTAAAAATGAAATAAATAAACAAGCCCCCTCCTGATATGATTCTAAGACACACTGGCAACCCAACGCATGTTACACAGAGCCTAAACCCAAGTTGTCCTGCTCCTGGACAGCCTTTTCCCACCAGTATACCTACCAGGATAGAGATTTCTCTCAGGACAAATTCAGCATGCTGCAGGATGGGGCAAGCTATCTAAAGGAGGAGCCTGAGCTAGTTCTACAGCTTTCCCCCCCACACCACAAAAGCTATGTTTTAAGTAAATATAATTTTTCATCTTGAGTTTGGGAAAATTCAGCTGTAGTGTACTTAGCACTGAATCTCCAGGTGGAAAGCCTTCTGGGTTTCTGCTCCTGGGTCTGTGTGCCCGAGAAGGACTCAAGAACCAAAGAGGAAGTGTTTGTCTGGCAAGCACAAAGTCCTGAGTTCAATCCCTGGTACCACGAGAAAAAAAGAAAAGAACCAAAGATGGAGTCAGAATCCCTACCAGCTCCCAGCCAAGTCCCCAACATTGCTCCCACTTTTGTTCATCTCCTCTCCCGCTTCCTCATCTACCAGACAAGCACCTCCTAGATTTGGGGTTGTGTCTGTAGTCCAGAGAGCATGGCGTGGGATGGCGGAGCCTGGGAACTCGATCTCCCAGTTCCCTTCAGTGACAGCCACCACTACCCACCTTACCTGAGACCTTCTGTAGGAGATGTGTGCACAGGGGTACAGGGGAGAAATATGTGAGGAGCATATGTTTCTCCCCTGTACGCCCATGTACACACCTCACATTTTCTGCAGGCTTCTGATGGACCCAATTAGGCAGCAGGAATGTGAATGTTTGCTAAAACTGGAAGCAAACTTTCCTCTCCCCCTCTCTCTTTTCAAATACCATCCTTCTAAATTGTCATGTCAGAGAGAGAGAGCAAGCCAAAGAGAGGAGGAGGTAAAAGACATTTCTTCTTAGTGGACACTCAGGAACACTATGTTCCATGACAAAAACCAGGCACAGAAATGCAGATAATGTATATTCTTACTCATACATAGAAGCTTAAGAAGTTGACCTCAGAAGAGAGTAGAATAGATTATATGAAGGTGGGAAGAGGAAAGGGAAGAAAGAAAAAGAAAGAAGTGGGCATAGAATGAGAGTTGGAGAAGAAAAATGGGTTCTGGTATTCTATTATATAGCACGATGATTATGGCTAACAACATTGCACTGAATATTTCAAGAGCAACATGACAAGAGTGTAAATATTCTTATTACTAAGAAATGTTAAATGTACAAGGCTCTGGATATGTTAAATACCTGACTTGATTATTACACCATATGTACATATATTGAAATATCACACTGTATACCACAAATATGTAAAAATATTGAATGTTAATTGAAAACCAAAAATGGTATTTATGATTAAATCAAATTTTTACAAGCAGAAAAGAAAGTTTCACCAGCGTGCTCCTTTCCAACATAGCAAAGTAACTAGTAACAGACTAGCTCTCTTATAAAGTAGAAACCTAAAAAAAAAAAAAAAAAAAGTATGAAACTACTCTTTTGATACATTGGTTAATATGCTTTGATCCATGAAAGAAGGAAACACAGGTGACCCAACCACCATACTTCTCTGGTTCTGCACTTAAACGGGACTACACTGGGAATAGAACCCAAGAATACAGTGAGAAGACAGTGCCTGACGTCCTGCTAACATAGGTGGAATTTGCCAGTAAGATACTGGAGAGGAAGACATGCTACAAAAAGCCGACCTCCAGAAGTCTGCATCTATGGAGGAGTACTAAATTGCATTTTCACAGGGCAAAACACCAGGAGACTTGGTGAAGAAAAACTATGGAATAGCTTCAGACTATATGGGGATCCCACAGTCTTGGGAGATGTAACAGTCCCAATCAGCCACAGTTGCTATAAATCCAGGGATATTTTGGCCATTCAGTGGAGGCCCCAGAGAGAAAGTGTCCTACTACCTTAACCCCAAAAGACTGCTCTAAAACCATACTAAGAAAGCTTTTATAACAGCCTAAAAAGATTAAGATATTTTTCATGTAAATTAACTACATGCCAGAAAAATAGCCCTACACTTAAAGGAAAATAACAAAAACTAGAAACTCAACAATGTGACATTTGTAATCTCCACTACATGATCCAAAACCTCTAATCATGTGAAATACCAGCTGTGGTAGCTGTGCCTGTAGCCCCAGCTGTTAGGGAAGCTGAAGCAGGAGGATAGCTTGAACCTAGGAGTTCAAGGCCAGCCTGGGCAACATAGTGAGACCTGTCTCAAAAGCAAAACAATGAGCAGAGAGAGGAGGAAATGGATTGGATGAAGAGAGAAGGGGTGCAGGAAGGTGAGAGACTGGGAGAAGAAGGAAGGGAAGAGAATATGAGGAAAGGGAATGGAAGGGTAGGATAGAGGAGGGGAGGGAAAGGGAAGCAGAGGGGAAGGGAGGGGAGGGGAGGGAAGCAGAGGGGAAGGGGATAGGAAGGGAAGGGAAGGGAAGGGAAAGGAAGGCAAGGGAAGGGAAGGCAGAGGGTAGAAAGGAGAAAGAATCAGACTAAGAACATGTTGGAATGAGCACAGAAGTGTATTTAAAAAGTTATTATAAATATGCGTGAATATTTAAAAAGATAACTATAATGACTAGATGCACAATTTTAGTAGGCTTATGTAAGCTATATAAAGAAATCAATGAGAAATTTAAAAGCCAAAGCCTAAATTACAAAAATTGAAATTGTTAGTAGGAGGGCAAAATGTTATAATTTTTATCTATTTTCCAGCCCTAAACTGGAAACAACTCCAAAATCCATCAGCAGGAAAATAAACACCTTGTGACATAGTCACACAACAGAGTACTGCTCAGCAAAAACAAAGGGTGAACCGATGATATGCACAGCCGGGGCTCATGAACTTCAAAGAGAGCGTGCTGGCCAGAAGCGAAGTGCCAAACAATGTGTGCTGTACGATTCTGTTTATGAGAGATTGCAGAACAGGAAAAGCTTAGCTGTGGCGAAAAAAATAAGAACGGTGACAGCTTCCGGGGAGGAGATGGCGGGGCATGGGCGGGTGCAAGCACGAGCCAGCTTTCCACTACGGCAGAGGCATCCTGCATCTCGGAAGACGTGTGGGCTACACGGATGGAAGTGTTTGTCAAGCTGTGCACATAAGATGTAACTGTGCATGCCCACTTGAAAGTCACACTTCAATTTTAGTTATTTTCTCAACTTCAGAACTTCACATGTTCATGTCTACCTGTGAAACTACACAGAAAAATTAATAGTGCCCCCCCAGCTCCACCGTTCCCCTTGCTTCGTCCTCCTCTCCCTGGTAAGAAACTGAATGGCTGTACACGTATCTTTCCATGCTCCTTGGCCTGCTTCTAAGATTCAGTCATAAATCATAGCCACATGTATATAGGACAGGGTGTGGCATATGTTGTTATTGTTGCTGTTGAGTAGTTTCCTATCCGTGTCTTGGCCAAATGCTCCTGTCATCTAGACATACTCCAGGTCAGAGAATGCAGGTCAGGGCTGTATTTTTCACTGTGAAGACAAACTACCATCTATCAACTTGTTTGCTTGTCTCCTCCCCTCCCCCACACACAACTGATGAGGGGATGTCAGACTCATCCCAGATTTTCTCATTGTAAACAGTGTTGTAAATATATCCTTAATCATACACCTAATCTCCCCAGAAACATAAGCATGTTTCTGTAGGAGAATTTCCTGAAGTTGAATAAAAAGATGAGAATGTTATTTAATAGACATTGCATATTGTATTCTAAAAAGGCTGTAGAAATTTCACATAGTGTTCTGTCTGATATATTTTAAGTTTCTGCAAACTGGCTTCTGAAATGGAAATAAACTATGAACAGAGAATTATAATCATTGTAGGCAATTTATCTGTACTTTGAAAGGGAAAAAATTCAGCAGTGTATCTAAACCCACAAATACCCAAGTTATTCTATGGGAATCTACCCAGAGAAGCAGGAGCACAGGATGTTGAGAGAACTGTGATAGCCCTAGACAGAAGGCCATCTACACCTGTCGCTCAGCACCACAGAGCCCTTGAACAGGCTACCCTATTTACATTTCTGACTGTCCTCAAAAGTTCTCTGACGTTCTATTTTTCAACTGTAAAATGGGCACAAGACACCATCTTTTAAGGTACATGAAGTAATTAGGCTAACACAATGCTTATCTCATATTAAGCTTTCAACAAAGTTAGCTAATACCATTGTTTAAAATGTAATATAAACTTGAAGGACCTAAAACTTTTGCAGCCACCGAGACCTAACTGTACTGTCACACAGTGTGAACGGTACGCACAACCATCCAAACTTCAGGGAAAAGCTAAGTTCCTGCCAAGCCGATAGGAGATATTGAATTCTTGGAAGGCCACACAAATCTTCCAGGATGAAGAAAGAGATCAATAGGCACTCTCAGAAAGATTTGTTTCCTTCCGGAGTGAATTATGCACATTTACTTCTCCTCATTTCTCAGTAGCTTTACATATTGGAAGCTTCCCCCCACCCACTAGAGTGCTCTGCAACTGTGAAGGCCCAGATGATCACACTGAGGGCCAAGACTACCCAAAGCATAGTGTGCAGCTGACTGGAGTGTTGGAAGAGTCAGTCACTCAAGTAGCCCACCCTGATGGAGCCTTTGTATGTGTCCAAAGGCTCAGACTTGGTGCAAAAAGAGAGTGAGGAGGGGCTGCTGAATTACAGGAAATAGAGTCCCTGCCCTACACAGTGAAGCCCAGATACCCATGTCCTCTCTGGCTCATGTCCACTGGAGTCCCAACAGGGCAATCAGGTTGGAAATTTCCAACTCTCCACAGACTAAATGCATTCAACTGTAGATTATGGCTTATGTCTAGTTGTCCCCTAGACAATGGCACATGTCTAATGCAGTCATGGGGCAGGGACTTCTAGAATTTGAGATTAACTCAAGATCCACTGGGATTATGGGTGATCACTGGGATTATAGATTTTAGTACTTCTGGGATTATGGGTGTGAGTGTTACATCCAGCCTGAGAGGAAGAGCCTGAATGTAATTTAAGAAAGTGAGAGAGACAGACTCTCTTTCTATTGCCATTGCTGCTGTTCTGCCACCACGAACTGCTGCTCTCTGCCATGTGCGCTCTGCCTTTGAGTCAGCCAAGTACAGACTGAAAGCTCCAGTAACTGTAATCTAAATGAACCTTTTCTTCCTTCATGTTGGGTGTTGGGTATTTGTCCCAGCAACAAGAGGAGAGTGAAACATAGGCTTAGTTAATTTTCTTAAAAAAGTAAAGTCAATCATTGCATTTGGGCAAAAGCAAGCATAAAAATAAGCCCATTTTATCTCTTCACACCAAGCAAATAACTTTACCAAATATCCCTAATAATGCTCTTAGACAAAAATGAAATGTAATCCCTTATGTTTGGAATAGCAATACAGGCCCAGATTGTCAAACAAATTTATGGCAGTTGATACAAACATATACCTGGTAGGATGGAAAATACAGGCAGGCCCACCAGTAGCTGGGTTCAGGAAAGCCAGTGCCCAAATCTAAGGTGACCAGATCCCAGTAAGTCTTCACACAGTCCCTATTCACACTGCACTGATTCCACTGGCAGATGAAACACCCCACCATCAACACATATATGCTTGCTCCTGGAGGAGCAGCCCCACTGTCAAGAGTCCAAGAAAATCCAGCCTCTCACCAGCTCACATGGAAACCAATGGATTGTGGGTGACCACTCTTGGAGGACAAAGGATTCAGCTGAGCTGTGGAAGAGCCTCATGGAAACCTACAAGTCTATGCTCCCATGTGTAAAGCCCTCTGAATGAACAGGACCCAGTCCCCCAGTGAAGGACATGGTGCTTCACTCCTACAGGTAGATTTATGCCCATGCCTAGTATCACAGCTTAGTTCTAAAATGTCCCCAAAAAGCATCATGTGTTCAGAGGTGAGGCCTGGTTGGAAGAGAAATATCACTGCGGGCAGTCCTGAAAGAACATGCTCTTGTCCGCGTATACTCCCTTCTCCCTCTGCCTTCTGGTTGCCATGCATTGATCGACTTTCCTCTGCCACACCATTTCTGCCTTAGAGCCAGCCACCCAGGGACTGAACTCACTAGAAATCACAAGTCAAACAAATGCCTCTTCCTTTATGTTGTGGGTAATGGATATTGTGCTTCAGCAACAAGAAAACTGACTAAAATACCCGGAATGTTCCTCACTGGATCAACCCTGCACGTACAATGAACCTTCTCATTGTGGAGAGAGGTCTACTTAAGATCTGCTCACTAGAAGATACAAAAAAATGAATGTTTTGTTATACAGGTCTTGCTTCAACTTGCCCATGGCCACCCAGCAAGAAAAAAAGATGCTTAATTACAATGCATGAAACGCAGAGCTAGATTGGTGAGACGAGCTTTAGGAGGCTTAGATTCAATAGCCTCCAACACTACAAGCGTCACTGGTGGCCCACTGCAATTGCAGAACATTTGACTGTGTATGTACCTGCTTCCTCTTAGTCCAAAGAGAAGTATATTCTTTTCCTTTTTTTAAGTTTTTTCTAAGCAACATCAATAGGGAGGTGGGTCATGCCCACACACTGTACTCTGTAGAACGATTGTGAGGACAATATGCAATATGTCAACTTTCAAAGAAAAGAAAGGGGAAAAGAAAAAAATAATAATAATGTTGATTTAAAAGGGTTAATGTTTAATTGTTTGATCAATCTTATATACCTATATGTATTAACTAAACTGATCTGATGATAAAAGTATGTAATATAACCATTGTTAAATTTAAACCACAAAAATATTAAATTAAAAAAAAAAAAGATCTGCTCACTAGAAGACAGACCAGTCCTTGGAGGAGCAGGTCTGCAAAAGAAGCCCCTGAAGAACTGGAAAGTTCTATGCTTGTCCTCTCCCAAGGCCAGACATTTCAGTGAGAACTGCAGCCATTCAAATGGAAAATTTCAACACAGTGGGAATAATTGGATGCTGGTGAGGTGGGAGCCAAGTGGTGGTACTTAAGCTCTGTAAAGGCAAGGAGGGTGTAACTGCAGTCATGAGCTGCAGGGGCACAGCCACACACCAAACACTTTCACTCATGAAGAGCTCTAGTGCTGGTGAAATATTCATGGTGTTCCTAGAAAGGAAACGAACAGAAGCCTACTGGATGCTTACCTCATCTGTGTGTGTAGAAAACATTCAGGTAGAGCAAGCCAAAGTCTAACTCAAGGGATAAGAGCTACGGCCCCTCCAACAATTCCCAGGCACCAGTTTCAGACCCAGAAGACCCTGAATGAAGAGAAGCCTGGGCTCCCTTGAGGAAGCACCCTGGTAGGCCACAGAAAATTTGTATCATGAATGTTTTCCCTAGCCTGCACCAAAGACACCTACATCCTTCTGCCAGCATAACGGTACACAAGTAGCACTCGCCTCTGAGTCCTACTGGCCCCAAAGCATCAGCTCATGCTCTAGCATTCAAATATAAGTTTTTTTTATTTTTAAACTTGGGAAGCACCTATTTGCTGTGTGACCTCTTTTGGTATTTGAAGCTGTATCGAATCAATTTACATTTTAATGGACTTAGTGACATGTGTTTCAAGTGCTTGAGTGGAGAAGGAGAGACTAGATAAAAATACAATATTGACAACTCAGGATGTTTGATTGCAACAGGGAGGAAATAGAGTGAAACAGAGTTCACAACAGCAGAAATGAAATAGAACAAACTGCATTCCCATGTGTTTCACATGACGTCAACCTGGGTCATGGCCTAGATTATCTGACTAAAGCCTTACGAAACACAAGTGAATTGCTTATTGATCACAGGCTTACTGCTTAAAGAGTCTTTTAATCATTATCCCTGTCTCCTCTCCAACCAATCCCACCAAATCCTCATTGTCCACACTCCCTAGCAAAGGGATCCGTGCTTACCTGCTTAAACTATTGTGAAGATCAGAGCAAAATCTAATGATCTTAATATAGAATTCAAGGCTCTGCTGATTGAACCTCATCTTCCCAGGAATCCCTGCCTCATACCTTCTGCCTCAGCCTCCATAAAGATGCTTCTATATCTCTGAAAACCTATTTTGCCCCACCTGGTACCACATTTTCTAGCTTTTCTACTGTCAAATTCTGCTCATCCTTCAAGCCCAGGTCACCTCATCTCTAGATTATTCTATGACATTTTCTATAGCTCCATGTCTGAATTTCTCATATTATGTTTGAATCACTTGCCCTCCTGTTTATGTCCTCCTGATCTCTTATTCCATGTCCCTGGACAGTGCCTGGTATATAGTGTGTGTATGTAACACTGGTGAGATAAATTATTTAGTTGAATGATAATAGGAAACCTAAAAGTTCTCGCTACTGAATAAAAGTTAGAGATAATAGATAGGTAACACATAAGATATGAATAGATTAGACAAATGACAGAGAGAGAGAGAGAGAGAGAGAGAGAGAGAGAGAGAAACAGAGAAACAAAGAGACAGAGAGACAATGATTAATAGGTGGATAAAAAATAGCTGGTTAGGTAGTGAATAGGGAAATGATAAATGAATGGATAGATGGATATAGCTCTATATTTATACAATAGGGAGAGATGTACATCAGATTTCCTAGGACTACGGTTTCTAGAGACTAGAAGGATACAAGAATAAAAAAGACCACTGGTGTGCACAAGCTTTCTTCAGAGGGCGATTTTGTAAATGTTCTGAAATTAAAGTGATGATGATTTTACAGCTCTAAATCATATACCCTAAAGAGGTAGTTTATAGATGTCAAATATACATCAACTAAAAATAACTGGGTGTGGTGCTACAGGCCTGAAATCCCACTTGTTGAGGAGACTGAAGCCCAAGGACTGCAAGTTCAACGTCATCCTAAGCAATTTAGCAAGAGCCTGTTCAAAATTTTATTTATTT
>PVJA010007866.1:0-66757 GCA_004027025.1 Myocastor coypus | reverse complement strand
TATGGGCCTAAGGCTTACTTGATTTTTCTAGGGCCTTCAATAGGTTAGGTAGAAAGCTATGACTCAAGGAATAGTTTTCTTTGGTCTTCAGGGTTCTGGGACACACCAGGTGCCATCAAGTCATGTGTGAGATGCTGCATGTTTAGACACCTGTGGGCAAACGTGTACATCAATAATCAGAGTGCTCGGCACATGAAATGCCACATCAAATTCATTTATATCACTACACAATACACTGATATTTTATTTAATATGCTCCCATTATCTCTTAGTAACACAAAGTTTATTTTAAAAGCTCTATAAATAGAGAAAATTTTAATCCTTAACTTTATGTTGTAGATGAGAAAACCAAAATGGACAGAGCCTAAGTAGTTTTCTGAATGTCACACAGAGAGTAAGTAGTGGGGTTAAATTTCTAACTAACTCTAATTCTAATCTCACTCTCAACTTCCTGTTCTCACTTACCATAATTATGGTGCATAGCTGAAAATAATCATTTTTAAAACCTTCCTGGCATTGTGTAAACCAAAATATGAAGTCACTGAAGTCAAACAATGACTTGGAGGTGGGAGAGGGTACTTAGAAGCCAACAACAAAAAAAGTTAGAATGGTTTTCTAATCTCCTCTTGACTGCTGGAACTGTGTAAGTACTTAATCCTCTTCCTGCTGAGAATTAAGCTTTAGCAAGTATGTGCCTCCTAAAAATTCTGATGGATATACTAAAGTGGGTTTTGCAGGGGAAAAGCTATATTTTAATTGCACTCTCTGAATTAACTGCAGTGGATGAGTAAGTTTGGATCTGCAGAGCCTCCATTCAGTAGACTTCTTCCAGCTCTGAAGAAGCTGTCTGAGCAGCAACTATGCTCAGAGCTATGAACATCAAGTCACCATGGATATTATGTAGAGGAGGTACCTTCCCTGGGCATAGTGAATAGTCAGACTTGCCTCAAGTAGCCAAGTAGAATTTGGAAACCCATGGGTCTTTTATTTCTGTTAATAATAGTAGTGCTCATTTAGAAACACTCATCATCAGAGGGAGATACAAGAAATCATCAACAAGAGCTTGAACTGAAGCTGAGTGGAGACATCTGTTTGATGAGTGATTCTAAGTCTGTGATGGTTCAGCGACCAAGGGTTTCTGTGGCAAGGATTTGTTAAGGCACAACATCATTGCATCTTAAGCAGAAGATCAATGGAGGGCCAGTGTCTGTTAGCAGTAAGTGGTAACCACTCAAATGAATGAACACTGGGTTCTTCTGAGACAAATACAAGGTCATGATAGCTATATAGTCTTTTAGGCCAGTTTCAGCTCCATTGATGGAGAAAAGAGGCATGCAGTTTAGTGCACCTACTCCATTATATATCCTACAGCAAAGGAGGCCTCCCCTCCTCAGAACCAAAGAGGAAAACCTCAAAAGCAGATGAAAATAGATAAGTGAAGAGTTCACTGACTGAAAAAAAAAGTCCCACATGGAACAGCCTCCAAGGGTCTGAGTAGCTTGTATGGTCTCTGATTTCTCCCCCAGGTCTCCTCATCTTTCTGAGTTCAAATGTGTTGATTGCCTCAGTGAAATCACAATTCCCAGTCCCCAAATTCTCTATCTTTAACCTTTTAACATGAAGAGTAGTGTGGGGATATTTGGGGTGGAAAAGTAGGTTCAGGTAAGAGAGATCTAAAAACAAAAATAGTCCCAATGCGGAACATCTGCCTGTGTCCTTGGTGTGAACACCCTCACCACTGCTGACACCAGACTACCAATTGATGCCACCGACTGTAGCACCTACAGGCAATGCCCAAGTCACTCTCTTAAGCTGGTATGCGGCCAAACACCACACCACTGAACAGAGTCTTGACCCCTTCAGAGCATCAGCCTACACTGACTGGCACTTAGTTAAAAAGCCTACAATGCAACAGATGATGGACTGGTTTCTCTTGTCTTTTTTTCTCTCAGAAGTTGTAAGGTAGATGAATATTAGCTGGGAAAAACTATGAAAATATATGACTATTATATCTATCAATCTGTTCAGTGCCATAATGCACTGTGTTCACCCAGTAGTATTTTGGTTGGTTTGGAAGCCAGCCCTGGGGTTCATAAAGCACACTTCTGCTGTTTCCAACTCGAGTACTTTGCCTGGTTCCTGACCCTTCGTGTCTCTCTCTGCTATTCGCTTACACTGCTTCCAGGCTGACATGGGCCAAGCAGCTTTCTTCCTCTAATCCCTTCTACCATGATGTTTCTATGCTGGATCCAGCTGCCCAAGGACTGAATTTCAAAAACCATGTGGCAAAATAAACTCTTCTTCATTTAAGTTGCAAATATCGGGTATTTGTTTCCAACAACAAAGAGCTGACTACTACACTGACCAAGCTGTCTTCTATACCACCCTGGTACTGAAGTCTACCCAATCAAAAACTAAATCCAAAAGTAAGCAAAATACTATTCTATTACTAGAAATGAATACTAGAGACAGGGTAAGGGAACACAGCTCATGTTTGTGAGCAAGTTGGCTTCCAAATGGGAAGCTTCCTGAAGGTAGGCAGGTAAAGAGTGCTAGGCATTTGGAGAATGGGAAACACCACAGCTCAGGGTCCATGTTCCATGCATGCAGAATGACTGTTATGGTTTATGTCTAGTTATCCCCACAAAGCCTCATGAGTCGGGAGCAGGCGCTTCTAGAGTTTGAAACTTGACCCATGATCCCTGGGATTATGGGTTTTAGTACTGATCAGATTATGGGTCTCAGTACTTCTGGGATTATGGGTGTAGCCTAAGGCGGAGGCTGAGGCAGAGATCCTGAATGTAATATAAAGAGAGACAGAGAGACAGACTCGGGCTGTTGCTGTTGCTCTGCTGCCGTGTTTGGTTGACTACCTCTGCCACCATTTTGTTGCTGTTCCGCCGCCATGAACTGGATGCTCTCTGCTCTATTCCACTCAGCCTTGGGCCAGCTGAATATGGACTGAAACCTCCACAAACTGTGAGCTAAATAAACCTTTCCTTCCTTCATTTTGAGTGTTGGGTATTTGTCCCAGCAACGAGTAAAAAGTAACTAAGAAAATGACCCTTGTGGGATTTTAGGGAGGGAGTGGAGGGAAGACATTATAGGAACCAAGCAGACACCCATCTTGAGAAGCAACACTGGAGACAAGCAGGCTCTGTAGATTCCCTTAGAATCCAGATCCTACTGAGTGAGAATTCTAATGTGGAAGAGCAGAGGAAGGTGCCAATCCACAAGAAAATTTTACTGAATAGGGGGGAAAAGACACACTATTTTTCCTAAGCAACTCAACACCCAAGTCTTTCCACAAGCCAGGCATCCATGCTGAGGCATCTGTGTGTGAAAGGAAAGAAGTCGTTAGTCTACAGTCTCAGGATGCCTGGTTTATTTATGAATATTAAACTTTGGGTCACAGAGCAATATAGCTGCTCCCTCAGAGGAGAAGACAGGCTTAGGGCTGCAGGCAACTCTCTCTCACTTCATTTGACCCTCCCCAAACATAGGTCTGTTTCTTTGTAGATTCCTATGAGACAACTGACAGGAACTATGTAATATGTCTTCCCAAAGTTCAGAAGCTGTTTGTAAAAATTAATTAAGATAACCCCAAAGCTATTTGAGTGCCAGAGTTGAAATTTTTCTCTTTCATTTCTCATCTTAAATGATATCCAATCTGTATATCAGATGGGCTGCAATAGAAACAAATGAGTAAAATGTCAGCTAGATAAATATGCCTTGGGCCTAATTCTCTGCACTTATCCTTTCATCAAACCCCAGAGAGAAATGAAAGCTCAAAGATTAACACCTTGCCTTGTTAAACCCATAATCCATGCCTTCTCATTTCATATCCTGCTCAGTTCAAGGAAAGAGGAAGTGTGAAGTCTCTATCATCACCTGTGATGGCTTCCCAAAGAACATTCTGGAAGGATGTGTAGAGCAAATCACTGATACAGCTGACTCACTTCCCACCAGTCTCTCTGGCCTGGTGCAGCAGTTCTCTAAGACGCCTGGCTCCTTGCCTTGAATTTTCACCAACTAGGTCCAAATTCCTTTGCATGTCACATATTTCTCTTTCCCCTGTTTATACTATGGCCCTACTTTTATTACCAAATTTAAAGAAAAAAAAGCAAGCCAGCTAAATAGTTGTGGATTAAAGCATTTGCAAGCAGGCACAGGAGCCTGGGGTTTGATCCCCAGGCCTGCCATTCTAGCCCCTCCCGTGGGGCAGGCACCCTGAGAGGGCAGTTGAAATTGGGCAAGGTGGCTCATGCCTGTAACCCCAGCTTTCAGAAAGCTGTAAACAGACAGATCACTAGGAGTCTGATCCCATAGTGAGATGCTGAATACCCTGTAGAACCTTCCCTAAAATACGAAAGAAAGAAAGAAAGAAAGAAAGAAAGAAAGAAAGAAAGAAAGAAAGAAAGAAAGAAAAGCAAAAACAAATCTGAAACACACAAATGGACATTTGAAACATCTTACTTTTGAAGTAGTCACTGACCTTTACAGATACTCTATATTTTTCAGAAACAACTTATAAAGTGGATTTTAGTAGACTGCTCTGTATTTTTGTGAAGATCTTTATGTTATGGCCTTGAGAATTAAACCTAGGGACTGTAAGACACAATGACAGCCTCACTCTTTTTTTTTTTTTTTTTGAGCCTGGTTCTTTGTAAGTCACTAAGTCACCCAGCCTGATCTCATACTCACAGTCCTTTTCCCTCAGCCTCCCACATGCTGAAATTACAGGTAACTGTCACCACACCAAAACTGATACACTGCTTTATATGCTAGGAGAAAACCAAAAATTTTCTGTCCTGATACGTTTGCAAAAGTACAGACTTATACTGATGTCTCCCTCTGAGAGTCCACTCCTCTTTCCTTCTGAGTATTTCTAAACATTAAATAGAGTTGCATTCAGGGGAAAGAAGCATGGTTTTGTGCCATGCATCATTTAGAGAGCATTGGAGCCCAGTCATCAGGGCTGTGCCACGTACTAAGACCCACTTGGTTTTAAATCATTGCTTCACCAAAAGGAGAGTATATTTACTTATGCAAAACTAAAATATCAGTTTTTCTTCCTTCTCTAAACATGACAATGAACTTTGATGAATAACTTTTGGCAGCACTCAAGATACAGCACTCAAATACCCCTTCTCATTAAAAAGAAAAAATGGGATCTTGAAAATAACTCTCCCTCCTGGCCCAGCTCCTGGGTGATTCAGGAAGGAACAGCTGGGATGAGGGAAAGGAGAAAAAAAAAAGAAGGGGAAATAGATGTGTATATGCACAGGACAGCTTAAATAATTGTACTGCTTATTGATTATTCCTACTTGTCTAATGAAAAGAACAATTACTGGTCATTTTTATTCTCTTTATTTTTTGCTAATATTTCATGATTACACCTGGTAATCTGAACAACTAATTTCAAGACAACAAGATGCACTATAACAACCATTATTGAATTCCTACCAATTTGCTTAGTGAAATTCTATATGGTTTTTAATGCTCTTTTAAATACTTTTTATTCTTTAAAAAAAAAAAAAAACAGAAAAGAAGTAGAGCATGAATATAAAGAAAATTTAAAAGCCCAGAAAAGAGCAGAAGGAAAAACGTTATAACTCAACAGAACTCATAGCTAACATTTCATGTTTTCACTTGTGATTTCTCTTTAAGTTTTTCCCTCTTAAGATATTTCCTTGGATTGAAAATGGGTCAATTATCCCTATTAAGCTATTCATTTAATGTAATTTTAAATTGCAATTCCTTATTAAAATTCAATTCTTGCTTAAATCCCCAACAGATTTCTTTTAGAACTTGATTAACTCACTCTAAATTCAACTTAAAGTATAAATGGATGAGACTATAAGGAAAGTTTTGGGAACGGTGAAAAAAAGAAGCAGACTGATGAAACATATTAAAATTAAAATGCATGCATTCTTTGATCTAGAAACCCAAGGCAGGCACTTTCTTTAAAACTCAACACCTGAAAAAAAAAATTAAATAAAAAATAAAAACTGAGCACCTGAATTAAAAGGTGTGTGTTATTGTTCGTGTCTAGTTCTTTCCCCAAAGCTTCATGCAGTCCTTGGGTTAGGCTTCTAGAGTTTATGAATAATTCATGATCCAATGCTGGGATTAAGGGTGTGGTGCTCCACCCACCCTGGGGCAGATAGCCTAAATGCAATATAAGGGAGGGAGAGAGGCTTGCTAGCTGCTGCAGCCATTGCTTCTCCATGTGCTCTTTCCTGTTTTCTGCACCACCATGAACTGCTGCCCTCTATGCCTTTTGAAGAACCCTACCCCAATCCTTGCTCCAGCCTTGACCCTTAGCTGGCCCTGTAACCGTGTCTTGAAAAAGACCATTTCACCTTTTTTTTCAATCCAGGAACTTCGGGATGGTGAGGAACATGGTAATACTGTGGATTCAAGGAACATAAAGCCATTGCCTTATGTCTTTGGACATAAAACCCATTCCTTGATCAAAAGGAATGAGGTCTAGAGTTCTATGATGGTAAAAAGGCATTCTGTAATTCTACAGATAGGTTTGGGAGAAGCATCACATGTAGGGAAGGTAAATCCATATCCAGAAAAAGTGTCTATGTAAGGACAAAGCACTGTCTTTTTCATGATGGATATGGGTCAATATAATGAACTTACCTCTGGGTCCTGGGCTAATCACCCTTGGGAATGGTGCCATAATGAGGACTTGGTGTCATTTTCTGCTGTTTGCATATTTAACATTCAGCAGTGGCTATAGATAGAGCAGCTTTGGTGAGTGGGAGTCTATGTTGCTGAGCTTGCACATCACTTTTAGCTCTGTCCCCTCGGCCACTCTGTTCATGACCCCATTGGGCAACAGGAGAGAGGGGATTTAAGAACAATGTGGATGGTTGTCTACAGAGCAGGTCATAATATCCACTTTATTGTTAAGGTCCTCTTCTGCTGAGGTCACTTTGGGAGAATATCTACATAGCATACAAATCCTGCCTGCATGGAGAGTACTATCCACATGCCTGTTCTCCAAATATCTTTGTCAGCCAATTTCCAATCGTGCACCTTCTAAGTTCCTGACCATTTAGCCAGGAAAGTTTCTATAGACATTGACGTAGTACACAGTTACATATCTGACTCTTTTTCCTTTCCAGGACAAAGGTACACCAAGTATATTACCCAAAGTTCTGCCTCCTCTGAAGACTTTCCTTCATCACTGTCCTTCTAGGGTGTCCTGAAAGAACCAAGTTTGATCCCTAGTACTGCATCCTGTGCCTGCCCAGGAAACCTGAGCATGCTGTGCTACCTGGAACCTGGGTGTGGTGGCATGCACCTGTAATCCCAGGGCTGAGGAAGTTGAGACAGGGGGATCCCTATGAGTCTGAACTGTGAAGTGAGACTCTATCAATAAATAAATAAATAAATAAATGCATACATACATACATAAATACATACATACATACATACATACATACATACATACATAAGATTCAAAACCTGGGGTGATAGATCAGTGACATAATCACCTGCCTGACAAGCGCAAAGTCCTGAGTTTGACCTTGGTACAAAAAAAAAAAAAAAAAAAATCTAAAAAAAGTTAAAAAGTTCAAATCCCCAGGTGTAGAGACACAAAGCAAACAACCTTGAAACTTTCTAAACATACCCTGAAAGAGAATCTCTTCTTTAGCTGCAGGGCTGAGATGGCAGAAACCCAAAAACAGACCCTCCTAATTCAATTAGCTGAAAAACTGTAAATTTAATGCTCAACCTGGTAGGATATCTGAAGTAACAGTTAAGGCACAAATTGGAAAAGCATAGATTTTTGTAAATCAAGATGAAGATGTTTGAGAGGATTCTGTTGAGGCCAAGATAGGCGCTTATACTGCTGAGCTATCTCCCCAGCTGAGAAAATGAATCTTGGAGACCTTACTTTTCCTTACTGACTCGTGGTTATAGAAGACTTTAAATTTCCTATGGATGTTTTGAGCTCATCATTTTCCTGCACTAATTTGTCTGGAGATGGTAAGAATAATGTGCTAGCAACATTATAATTCCCACTCTGCCAAAAATATGCAAAACCTTCATGCATGTAGTTGCTAAATGTCTTCTATCTTACTAGTGAATTAATATCATCAAATAGCTCTATTTACATTGCATATTGTTTTGAATAGTTCACACCAAAGGTATTCAGTATTCCCCACAGAAGGAGAAACTATGGGGTCATTAGGTCTCTTCAAATTAGAGAGCCAACTCCAGGAACCCCTAAAGCAATGAAAGAATTTCATCTTTATAATTCTGTTTCTTTAGAGCTACTCCCAGTACCAAAATCTGTATCTATCAGTGCTCACCGTAGAATAGATTTAAGGCAAGATATACAAATATAAAGAATTTATTATTAACCTACAATGTCTACTCTCAGTGTTAGCTGTGGAAAAATTAAAAAGAATTATCTACATGCAGATAATTGGAAGGTTTGAGTCCAAGACCCGGAGCTCTGTGTAGTGCCCTGAGGAGGTCAGAGCGACTATGCTAGAAGACTGAGTAGCCTGCACTGGAAGCCAGGAGATAAGCCCCGACGTGAAGGTGAAGAACTTAGCTTCTCCAAAGAAACACAGCCTTCCTCCTTTATTTCCCTTTTATTCCATTCAGGTGACAGCCACCCTGGGCAGGGTCTTCTGTCTTTAGTGAATCCCCTCACCCACACTCAGAACTATGACAATTTAGTTTAGTTGGATATTTTGTATTCAAGTTGATGAAATCGATTAAGTACGGCAGATGGACCAGTCCAATGTAAGCAGTGCAGCAACAAACTTCATGGCATGTACAGTGAAAGCCATCCATCTGAACGAACTAAAATGAAATGAGAGAGGCTGGGGAGATAACTCCGAGGCACAAGTGCCTGCTGGGCAAGTGCAAGGTCGTGAGTTCGAACCCTGGTCCCACCAAAAAAATAAATAAATAATAAAATAAAATAAAATAAAATGAAATGAGAAAGCAAATCAGCAGATCAATATGGATTAAATAGGAGAAATAAAAAAGTGAGTTAATGAAATAAAAAGAACAGAATATGAAAAATGAAATAAAACACCTATTTATAATTATTAATAAGGGGCCGGGAAAATACCTCAGGGGCAAAGTGCCTGCCTTGCAAGCCCAAGGACCCAAGTTCAATCCCTGGTACCTCATCCCATGCTGAGACTGGAGGACTGTGACGAGTCTGACTTGCATAGCGAGACCCTTATCAAATAAACAATGAATACATAAATAACACTAGATTATTTTGTATTTACATATAAGTAAAAATCAAGTGAGATATAGTCTGTAATGGCATGTTTATGTAATATTTGAAAAATCAATGTAAACTTATGCAGTAGCAGAAAGCTTTACATGGTTATTTCTATAGATGTAGTAAAGTATTTGATGAGATTCAAAGCATACGAAATCTATCAGCAAATAGGGGTATAAGATAATTTTCTTAATTTAATATGGTGAATATTAAAACCCCACAGAAAATAATAAACATGATCATGGAAGCACTGAAAGTTTTGCCTTGGAAGTAGGCAAAGTGAGGAAGACATCACGGATATCTTCAGCATTGTACAGGAGCACCTACTTATGGAAGAAGAAAAGAAAAAGGAAAGCAGGTGTATGAACAATGACCAGGGTTGCCAGTCCCCTGGAAACCAGTAGACCCTTCTTTGGTGGGATTTCCAACAGCCACTTCTGTGCTTCTCACAATCTGGTACTTTTGAGGAACTCACTTCAGGCATGGAGGCACTGTCTAAGATTGGAGGTTTATGAATAGACTATCCTCAGAAAAAGAAGGAAATGGGCAAATAGACATGCGCAAAATTGTTCAGCATCATTGGTTATTGGAGAGATGAAAATTAAAACTACTCTGAGCTTCCATTTCACTCCAGAAGGAATGTCTATTGCCAGTAACAAATACTAGTGGGACTGGGTGAGGAGGAACCCTTCTCCACTATTACTGGGAGTGTAGACTGGTGCAACTGCTATGGAAATCATAGTGGAGACTCCTCAGAAAACTAGGACTAGGTGTTCCATTTAACCCTGCTACTCCTCTTCTTGGCATCTCCCTGAAGGAATCAAAAACATCATACCACAGTGATTCATGCGCACGCATGTTTACAGCAGAACAGTTTGTAATTGCTAAACCTTGACAACAACCTGAAAGCCCATCAACCAATGAATGGATAGAGCTTGTGTGTTTTTTAAACTTGAGACACTTCTTCATAAATAGACCCATGTTGAGACGATACTCTTCAATTAAATAAGTCCAACACACATGTAAATATCATATTATTTCTCTGGTATGGGAAATAGAAAATATAAATGAGAGCCAAATTTTATAATAGATATTATGAGATAGGGAAAAAATTTCAAATGGAAAGGGGAAGTAGGGAGGTGGGAGAAGAAAAGGAAAAGAGGGAAAAGAAAAAAAAACTGAGAAGAGAAGCCAGGCACGATGGTGCACAGCCCGAGTCACAGGAGGTGTGCTGCTCAGCACTGCGCTCAGGAGGATGCAGCAGATCAGCAGGAGCCGGAGGAGAGCGTGTGCTCCACAGAGGGCACACTGCCAAGCTGAACTGCACAGGGAAACTCTTTCTCAAGAAAAAAAAAATCTTCGAAAAAATGGGAAAAAATAAAAGCAACCTTTTTTATAAATAAGTAGAGGAAAAGGAGTTGCAGGAAAGGAAGGGAAATAGGAAAAATAATGAGTAATCAAGATACATCATGTACAAATACAAACTTCCTCTGATGAGTGTGATCACTGTGTATATCTAAAATGCACTGATAAACATAACTAACTAGCGCAGGGGTCAGGGGTTAGATCCCCAGGCCTGCTGTGCTGGACCCACCCCTCGGGCGCTCTGGGATGGCAATTGAGACTGGGCATGATGGTGCATGCCTGTAACCCCAGCTTTCGGGAGGCTGTAAACAGGTGGATCACTATGAGTCTTATCTAGTAGTGAGACCCTGAACATGCTGTAGACCCTTCCCTAAAATACGAGAGAGAGACAGACAGACAGAGACAGAGACAGAGACAGAGAAAATAAGGCCAGGATCCTGTGACCTGGAATTTCAGGGCATGCAGGACCTGGCCTCCACCTCACTGGAGCCACTTCACCAGGAGGAAACACTTGGGCAGGCTCTCTTCTGGGGAGGCTTCAGAACAGAGAGGAGGCAAACTTCTGATATTTGCTGCAGTGGGAAACATAGAGGAGGAAGATGACCCTTTCACAGGGAAGCTCTTCCTATAAAGTGAGTTGTAGAGGTGCTCAGGCACCCGGAAAATGTAGATGGATACAGTCACAGAATGGAGTGTGGGAACTTGAGCCTCTGGGCTTCATGGTGATCTCCATGATGTCTTGTGTTTATCTTTCAAATCTCAACTGAGGGAAATGGTTGTTCATGATACCCTGTTGCACTGGAGAGAACCTTGCAGTTACTTTTCTAGAATTATGAGCTTTTCATGTGAAACAGTTCTTAAAATGTTATAATCCCTCTGGATTTAGAAGTGTGCAGTTTACCACATGATTCGTTTTCCTCTGGGCCCTTGAACAGTCTAGGAAGTCAGACTGGAAAAATACAGATTTCCATTGATTTCACAATGGGAAAATAGATACTTCAGTATTGAGGTTTGTGGAAAATTGTAGTGTGGTAAAGCATAGTTCCATTTGCATCCCTCCTCACAAGAGGAGAGGAATACATTTTATTACAATTCTTTTTTAAAAAGACATTTTCTACTCTTATCAAGAAACAAATGTGAAAAGTCATGAGGGACATATACTCCCCTATGTATGAAATGTTACTGCCAACAACAATATATTATGAATGACGAGTCTGGGTGTCTTAGTTACTTTTTACTCGTTGCTGGGACAAATACCCAACACTCAAAATGAAAGAAGGAAAGGATTATTTAGCTCACAGTTCATGGAGGTTTCAGTCCATATTCGGCTGGCCCAAGGCTGAGTGGAACAGAGCAGAAGGCATCCAGTTCATGGTGGTGGAGCAGCAACAAAATGGTGGCAGAGGCAGCCAACCAAACAGGGCAGCAGAGAGCAACAGCTCTAATCTGTCTCTCTGCCTCTCTTTATATTACATTCAGGCTCTCTGCCTCAGCCTCCACCTTAGGCTACACCCATAATCCCAGAAGTACTTTGACCCATAATCCCATCAGTACTAAAACCCATCATCCCAGGGATCATGGATCAAGTTTCAAACTCTAGAAGTGCCTGCCCCCTGACTCATGAGGCTTTGGGGGGACAACTAGACATAAACCATAACACTGGGCAACCTGTAATCCCAGGGCTGGGGAAGCTGAAAACAGGAGGACCACTCTGAGTTCGGGCTACATAGTGGGATCCTGCACAAAATACAAAGGAAAAGAACGCTTATTGCGAAAAAGGTGGAGATTATCCTAATAGATACTCAATTAGCAAAGTACGCCAGTTTCCACATCTATATTTCCTTTATTCGATTGCAATAAAAACTGAGACAGTAGCTGAATGAAGGTGTAGATGGAAATGAATGCTTTTTGAGGATTACCTCACTCTTTTTATCAAAGAGGTCACAATTCAAAAGAAGAACATGATCACAGTGTGCCAGCTTGTCTTACAGCCTTATCTTTCAGAATAAACTTTTGCAGGAAGCAAGACTTTTGATGGCTTACTCTGTTCTTGTTTCTCTGATCAATATTTTTGCTGATGCCTGGGATGTGGACAACAGTGACAGGCTATCCTTGGAACCTTGGTGAGAGAGTGTGGAGAGGACCAGGCTGGCTGGTCTAATATGGGTAGTAGGAATTAATATAGCAGAACAAAGATCCAGCACTGTTACAGACTACAAGCGAGCACAGGCAACAATGGGGTAGAAGGAGGGTTTGTCTCCAGGATTTTAGATGCGTATCAACCCAGCCAGCCTAGCAGCCAAAGGGCTGGACATTCGAACAAAGCAAAGGTTCTAGTTTTATACATTCATCTGAAGGGGTTGCTCTTCAGAAGCGGGATGGAGGGACTGGGTGGCACAAGCAAGGGTACAGAAGCAAGATAAAGTAATTAATAACTTAGTCTTCAATGAAGGCAGAGGCTTATGATGCTTGCAAGACTGAGATGACTTAAACTTTAGAAGATACAGTCTTCAGTTGTGTCTGCACCACAGTGAGAATTCATAGCTACAGGGGAGGAGTGGGGCAGCATGAGGAGGAGTGCTTGTTAATCCTGGATTCAGTATAGGCTGCTGTACTAGATGAGGGGTAGTGCCATGCTTATTTGCTTGTATATTCTGTGGCAAGTAATGATGTTCTTTTACTTCCCAAAGAGTTATGTGTTTTAAGACATCATGGCTTTGTGAAAAGTAAAGTCATCATTCCAGTGTGTGGTGAGCATCACAGGATCACAGCATCACAGGGTTTAGCTGCATGGCAGAGTTCTGCTCCAGACCCAGCTCAGAACTGAGGGATCTAACTGCAGCGAATTCAAAGGCAGACATCCAGGAGGGTAGGACATTGCAGTATGGTCTATTGTAGGAGAGAAAAACATGTGTGCAGGACAGCACGCATGTGCTCACATCTTCAGAGAACTGCAGTCAGTGGAAGGGAGAGGTTGTGAGCTGTGGTGGTGGAGGGCTGGCCACATATCCCCGTAGGGAAGAGCTGTGAAGGAGATGATTAACTCTCAGAGCTGCTGACCCAGACAGACACCTGCCTGGGAGATTTAAGGAAGTCTCAGGTTAGAAAGCGCGGACTTGGGGTGTCTGAGATTGGTAGATTAGCCTGAGTTACCTCGTCAGTGCTCTCAACACCAAAATTATGCAGGGCTCTCTGTACATCAGGCTTCTTTATGATGTTTCTGTCTTCTGACTGTCGCATGACAGTACCTTAGTGCATTGCGTTCTTCTTTGTGATGCAAGGAGAGTTCTTTCTCCTCTTGTTCTTGCATCCCCTACAGTTCTCACCACATTTGGCTTCACGCCATACTTTTTTCTTTCTCCTTGTCTTTCTTCCCATTCTGACTATGAGTTCTGACACACTGGAACAGGTTCCGACTCTGCCCACTGCCCCAAAGCCCCTCCTCAAATATAAGTATATGCATCTTGGCACATGCTCACATCAGCAACTCTGATAAAGTAAAAGAATGGGAGGTAGAAAAGGAGGTTGGTGGCCTCAATTACTTTTTATGTGTGCATTCCAAAAAATAAGTTGAAATATTCAGTCATATAAACCAAATAGTACTTACTTGCTTTCCATTAGCAATAATGGTTTTTGCACACTGAAGAAGCTAGTGATTTTTAAGGTCAACCAGACTACTGCGTGGGTTGAAAAGAATAGAAATCAAAACAACAGGATTGGGATTTTTTTAGAGTCCTTGTGCTCTGATCATGCTGTTTGATTTGTCAAGACAACAATCCCAAAGCCACAACTGTCCGTTTCCCACAACCGTTCAGTGAGAAGTCCTGCCTAGCCATTTCCTGGATACACAAGTTCTTTGTAGGGAATACACCAGCTGCACCCGGAGCGATGTGAGAGCCTCACTGCAGGGAGACGCTATGGATGGTCCAGATGGTGTGGGTACTGCCACTTGGGGGCTGAGGGCTGCGCTCAATGTCACCAGCACTGGACAAAGCAAAAGTGTACCTGGCTGTTAGAGCAGATGTTCTGAGATCAAAGTATTTGAGACTGGTAAAGGTAGATGCCTCAGAAAAGTTTCTCACAGTGACAGAAGTAGAGAATCCTTCGATGCTGTTCATTAGAATGAACTTTAATTTTAAAATAGCATTTCTAGGACCAGCCAAATGGCTTAACTGATTGAAGCACCTGCAAGCAGGCACAGGGGCCGAGGGTTCGATCCCTGGGGCCTGCCGTGAGAGCCCTACCCCGCAGGGTGCCTGATAAAGCAATTTAGATTGGCCTTGGTGGCACACTCCTGTCTCCTGTCATCCCAGTTCTTCGGAGTCTGTAAACAGCTAAATCAACTATGAGTCTGATCTAGTAGTGAGACCCTAACCACCCCTGTAGACCCCTCGTGAAATGAAAAAATTAAGCTAACATTTTTATCACTATTTTCCCACACAAATATTAATATTCCCTGATGTCATATTACACAGAGCAAGGGTTGGAAAGAGGCACACACTGCCTTCATTGAGCGTGGTTGGAAGAGAGGTCCCACTTACAACTGAAGTTTGACTGCTATGACTGGCCGAGGTCAGCTATTTGCTACACGAGTGAGTTTCTACATTGGGTTTTCATTTTCTTTATGTATTGAGCTCATAATGTAAGGACTCCAGGGTGTAAATACAGAGGATTTCTTAGGTCAAAGTTAGTTCGATTTTACAGAAGAGACCCACTTCAGCCCAAGATCCCTCAGGTATGTGAGAGGAGTCTGTCTTTGTCACTCTGAGTTAAAGTTTGATTAAAAAAGAGGCTTCTTTGGGATGAGCCTAGGGAACCACTTGGGCCCTTCTGCCGCTGGCATCACAGTGGGTCTCCCCTAGTAGCAGTAAACTTCCCCACCGGTAAGGCCTGGTGACTGTGAACTCCTCAATTACCCTGTATACAACTCTGGCCAAGTGTGCCCTACCCAGGCACCTGGGACACTGCTCCTAACTCTCCCTCTGGGGCCTGCTCTGCTTCACTCCTTTCTCACCTGGCTTATGCTTCACTCAAGGCCAAGCTTTGAGAGCTGATTCTACATGCCTCCCCAGCAAGCTGTGTATCATGTCCTCTGAGCTGAATGCCTCCTGCCCATCATCATTGCAGGGTTGCTTTTGTTTGCTTCTGCATTAGGGGATTGTTTTTTTTGTTTGTTTGTTTGGTGGCTTGTTGCTTGGTATCGTGGGTCAAGCTTGGAACCTTGAGCTTGCCAAGCAGTCATTTACTTATGCTGCTAAGCTATCTCCCCAGCCCTACTGCATGATTTCTGAGCTCTCGTTTTAACTGTGCCAAATGTCATTTCTCCCTCTTCAGAGCATACACTACCCCATTCACCCCTGTGTTCCCAAAGCTCACCCAGGTATTTCACTGAAAAATTCTCATCTAAAGGAAGTCCATCCATTCAGCATGTCAGCCTATTATACCCTCATTCTCTGTCAAGCTCCCCTTATCACCTGAGTAGTTATTCAAGTCAAAAAGTAGTTATTCCAGGTATCTATAGCACTAAGCCAGCCAGGTTCATCGGCGGTGTTTACTGATTACTGATAGAGTAGATAAAAAGATGAATATTCAAGCTATTTTCTTTTGAGCATGTTTTTTTTTTTTTTTATTGTTTCAGAATCTTTGTTTATTCACTCATTTTTATGGCCGGCTCAGCTTGCCCTGAGGGCAGGGCTGGCGCAGCATGTGGTGCCGGGGATCGAACCGCGGTCCCGCCCAAGCTTTCCCAAGCAGGGGCTTTAGACCACTGAGCCATCCCGCCGGGCCCCTTGATTTGTTTTTTTGAGCATGTTTTTATCAGCATAAAGAATAAATCAATTTTCTTACATCAGATTAAAAATTAACAATCAAAATTGGATAACATCTTGCAAATAGAATGTGTAGCTAATGCAATAGAGAGAGCTACCTAAAAGTCCTAACTTTTGCTCCTGAGACAAGTTGTGGCAAAAGATCACCCTGCGAGCTTATAAAACATTCTTGCTCAGACTTGACCTCAGTCTATTGAATCAGACTCTGAAAGTGAGTTAAGACCCCTGTTTTGTTTTGCCAAATATCCCCAAGATTAATGTGCAACTGAGGTTGAGAGGCCTGCTGGCCTGATAACTTCCTAGCTCTGTGATCTTCAGCAACTTTTTTTTTTTACATTTCTCCAAGGCCCAGTAGCCTCTTCTAGGGAGATAATTATTATGCTTTCCTCCTAAGATTAATAGTTAAATGAAATAATGTCACAGGAAATACTTGCACGGTACCTCAAATGCAGAAAGTCTTGTTCCTCTCATCGTATTAGTGACCTCATCTTATCAGGAGAGTGTGGGCTGCACCCCTACCTGTGCACTGCTGCTGCCGTACCTTGGCCCAGAAATCTAATGTAGATTCCTGTCCCTGTAAACGCTTGATGCTGAGCCACTTGCTACTTGGCAAGTGAGAGAAAGGTACATTTGTGTTAAGATCCTCCCTTCTACCAATCTTGCCAGCGAATCTCAAACTTCCCTCATTATTTCTTGGTATTAAATCACTCAAGCCTTATTTAGGCTTGAGGTTATGGCTTCCCAAAGGAGAAAGAAGACAACAACAAATATTGTTGACTGAAATGCCCTTAATATTACTTCTCCTGAGGGGGAATGATGGCCGGAGTTGAACTATGCAGCGGCTCCTTCAGAAAGATAATTTGGGCTCCTTGGTCCATCTCTTGAATGTTTTCCTGGTCACCAAAAAGGAGCCAAGTAAGTATATTCTATGCAAATCATAGCTCCAACACTGTCCAAGATGAGTTCATAACCAATTCGTGCATTAGTATCAGGGAAAATTGGTAAATATTTTTAAGGAAAGTAAATCTTTGAGGCTGGAAAAATGAACATCTTTGAAAAAAAAACAAGAATTTCTGGGCTGTTCATTTTTCCCTTCTTAAACATTGGTGTTCCTTACACATAGTAACCTGTTTGCTCCAATACTAATAAATAAATTGTTTTTTTAAAGTTTCTCTGAGAAGGAGAAAGAACCTCCTGTACTGAGTGCAGAGAGCAGAGAAAAGCAACAGCACAGCGCAGAGTTTAGAAAACGACCAAACTTGAATAGAGAAAAAGTCCATACTGTGTCCGCTCCCTACAGCTTCTTCACAACCTCATCAGAGCTAACCTTCCCCAGGACACTGAGGAGACGATGCTACTCCCTGTCCTGTAGGTAGGGAAACTGGACCTGAAGGATGAAACCTCATGTCCACACAACTGCCTGGGACAGAGCCTCAGCACAGGAGTTGCTTCATTTCATGGTCCATCCCCTCCCATTAGACTTCTGCGTGTAGCACAGGGAAGAGGCTGACACCACCAAACTGTGATAACTCAGACAGAATGTTGTAGCTTCTATGGGAGAAAAGCTCCAGATTCAAGCACACTGCCCCAGGGCCAACTCTGGAGGGTGGACTGAGACCCTGGGCTGCCTGGGGTTGCACAGTTCGAAAAGGCTAGCCAAAGGCATGTGGAGGTCTTGAATAAAACAGTTGGAGAATTTGGGGCCAAAAGAAATTGGTCACAAAGTAAGGATGATGTCTCCCCTTCCGTCTTTTTGTCTTAATTAGAAGAGTCTTTTTAATAACATACTATGAAAAAGAAAGGTAAGCTGTAGAACTATAGGCAACACTTTTTCTGTATTCTCAGATAAAGAAAATTCTAATTTTATTTAATCTTTCAATCGTGAGAAAAAACTAAGAAAACTTTTATTAACAGGTACTAAAATAAGAGGGCTCAATGTGATATTTCTAAATAGGCATAATGTGTGCCCTGGTAACCTTTAGCAATCACTGCTCCATTTTGCTTTTGCTAATTTTCACACTCAAGAGAGATGTGCTTCTTGAGTTTCTGCATCTGGATTATTTCCCCTAGGATTATGTCTTCCTGTTCCACCCACGTTGTTGCGAAATGACAGAATTTCATCCTTTCTTATCCCAGTGGATGGGATTCCATAGTGTGTACATTCTGTATTTTTTAATTCTAGCCAACTCACATCCCGGCTACTATGGCTAGTGCCACACATAAATCCTGGCATGTGGTAATTCTTTGTTGTATTGACTTCACTCTCTTTGGCTGTACACCCAGGAGGAGAGAAGCTAGATCATACAGTTGATCTATTTTTAGTTTTTCAAGGAACCTCCATCCTGTCCTCCAAAATGTGTGTACTAATTTACACTTCCCCAACAGTAGATGAGTTTGCATCCTCAGCAGCATGTGCTATTTTTATTTTTATGTTATAGTCATTCTAATTAGAGCTGGAGGTTTGACATCTGATTTTACGGTGTATTTTTATATTCATTGGCTATTTGAGTTTCTTCTTTTGAGAAGCATCTATTTAGACTATTTGTTCATTTTAATTGGATTACTTGGTCACCATTGTTGAGTTTCTATTTTCTGGATATAATTCTTTGACAAGTGAATACTTGACACATCTTTCTACCCACTGAGAAGGTCATCTCTGGACTCCATTGTTTCCTCTGTTGTGCAAAAGCTGTTCTGTAGGATGTCATCATCTTGTGTCTGTTTTCCTTCTGTTTACTGTACTGTCATGCTCACATCCAAAAATAGGCCTTGTCTACAGCAATGCCTTGAGATATTTCCCTTTATTTTCTTCTAGTTTCATCATTTCAGGTCTTGCATTTGGGTCTTTGAATTTTGTACAGAATGAGAGGCAAAAGCCAAGAGTCAAACTTCTACATTCAAGATCTTGTTTTCCAAACACCATCTATTGAAAATTCTTTCCTTTTCTTTCATGCATTTATTTGCTTCTTGTATTTCTTCCTCTGAGAAGTGTGTGTTCATCTCAGATGTCCATTTTTCAACTGGGCCTTTAAATTTTGAGGCCCTAATGTTTTTTAGTTATTTATAAATTCTAGATAGAAGGCCTTTGTCTGAGTCCTTATTTAGTTAAAATTGTTTCAATATTTGTGGGTTGTCCTTTCGCTCTATTGGTAATGTCTTTTGGCATGCAAAAATTTCTGCAAAAGATGTGGAGTTTTTATACAATGAGGTATTACTCAGCTATAAAAAAGATCTTTTTTTTTTTTTTTTTTTGTCTTTTTGAGACAGGGTCTCGCTATGCAGTTGAGGCTGGTCCTGAGCTCACTTTTGTAGCCCAGGCTGGTCTCGAACTCACACCAATCCTCCTGCCTCAGCTTCCTGAGTGCTGGGATTACAAGCGTGAGCCACCACAAAAAATGATCTTGAAGATACTTTCCTTGCATTTAATGTATGCTGGTGATTTGAGCGATTTTGTGAAGTATTCATTGACTTCCAATATGTGGCTTTATCACTGAGATCTCCATTCTGCAGTGGTCTATGCCCTTCTTTCTTTGCCAGTGTCTGAGGTGGTACCTCCTATGGTTGTCTTAAAATCAGACCCGTGAAGCATTTGCTTTTATTCTTTTCATTTGTGATTGCTGTGACTATTCAAGGTCTTTTGTGCTCTCATGTGAATGGTAGAATTATTTAGAAAAGCATCAAAGCACTTGATGTTTCCTTATTAATTTCTCAAAACCTTGCCATGTACTAGAGAAAGCACTTCTCAATATGGTGCTTTCTTTACAGAGGTCTGGATGAGAGGGAGGACTCAAAGGACATACATGGGGAGCTCTGTACCCACAAAATAAACTTTGCATCATAACTCACAGACATTCTGCAGTATTCTATGAAATACCTCTCTGCTTTGGTTTCTTAAAACTGAAACATATATTACAGAATTCCTATTGGAAAAAAATGAAATCAAAGGAAAATAATAGATAAATGAATCCTTATGAAGACTTGTACTGGTTTTAAATATGATTTTGTGCCTGGCCTACAGCTGGGCTCCTCCTAAGCACTGCTCCATTTAATCTCTAAGATAACTGCTATCAGTTGTTATCAGAATGGAACACTGAGATCTCTAGCAGTTAATTAGCTTACCCCAGGCCAGACAAACTTTGGGAAGGGAAATTCAGCTCCTCTGATATCCTGTGCAGTTGAAAGGCTTGAGTTCAAATTCTGGATCCACCAGCTCTACGACTGCTGGCAAATTTGTTAACATCTCTGTCCTCATGTACAAACTGGAAACTCATAATGGAGCACACAGAGTGTGGGTTTACTGTGAGAATTAAATTACTTCAAATGTGTTAGTCCTTGGATCTGAGATTCCTATGCAGAACTCCAATGTGCCCCAGGTCACCATGGCCAACTGACAGAATATTTTTGTTGAGTCATTTAAGTTTCTCCAGCACAATGTAGTGTGGTCTGTCATTTGTTGGCCATTATACGAACTTCTAACTTGAGATGGTTCACAGTTTCAGCATCAAAGACAGCTGCTTTTTTTATATTTTGATGGTGAAATGTCTTCATAAGCTAGGTTTCCAGCTACTGCTGTATGGGAAGGCAAATGCTATCCAAGTCAGTGTGGACTGGGAAGAGAGTGGTGGTACACCTTGATCGCAAGCCTGCCCAAGCTAGCACCCCCAGCAGGCATATACATCCTCTCATTGAGTATGGAATTATTTATAACAACTAAAACCATTGTTTCTTTCCATTAATCTGTGCTATTTTCAAGTAGCTATTCAGTTATCAGGATATAAACACACATTACATTGAGGAGATGTACCTCTCTGATAAGTAGACAATATGGTGGTTTTGTGTTTGTTTTAGTGTGTGTCTCTGTGTATATGTATCTGTGGGTCTATGTGTGTGTTCCTGGTGTCTATATCTGTGCCTTTGTCTGTGTTTTGGGCATAAGCTAGATATGCCTGGGAAAAAATTATTGTCACCATAGATACCGTAATGGGAAGGTTCAGAACTTGTGGCTTGGAACAATTCTAGTTGCATCATCATACTGTGTATGCCAGTCGCTGTTATCAACTTCATGCTGTACTGAGTTTTATATTAAATTCTTACAGTTTTATATGATTAATATAGCTGCACTTGTATATATGAATTGCCTAGACAAGGAAAGAGAAAAGCTATAGGGCTAAGGCTAACATAGTACTTGTCTAGACCCCATAGGACCCACAGATTCTGAGAAAGAGAAAGAGAGAGAGAAAGAGAGAGAGAGAGAGAAACAGAGACAGAGAGACAGGAACATAGAGAGATACAGAGACATAAGAATAGATAGAGAAACATAGACATGATTCTGAGTGAGCCAGGCCATTATTGAGAAAAAACAGACACAAAACAAAAACAAGTTATTACAACAGTCAAGTTCCTTCTTTGTGCCAGCCTCTGCCCTGAGAATCCTCTCTCCTCCTTCCTGCCTGTGGAAGACCCTGCCTCCAGAGCACAGATACCTGCTTTCAGACTTGTGTTTCTTCCACACTGCTTCCAATGCACTAAAGGACATAGTATGTTGGTTTACTTTTGATATGTTCATAGCACTCACAGGACTATCCTTCATGTCTCCCCATAGGACAGAGCAGGAGTGAGATTGCATCACAAAACTCAGGACACAAAGCAAGTTCAAATGTATACATTGTTTATTCCTAGTATTTTTTATTCAATACATTTGCACAGGCAGTGAACTCACATATAGCGGGAAATATTGTGCTAGCAAACAAATTATGTTGCTTGTCTGTGTTGGTTGTTTTTGCCCTGATTTGGAGGACATCTGGGTTAGCACCTTCCAAAGAGTGGCCAACTCTTCCAGGCCTTAATTGAAGGAAGAAACTCAACTAAAGGAACAAAGTACTACCTAAGAATCAGGATAACTGTGAACTTTAAATGTGTGCAAGCTTATTTTCAACATCAGAATGCATGAATCTCCCAATGGTTCCTGATCTTAGTACTCCTTCCCTCTCTGCACTGCCCCTATGCCAGTGTTACAACATGTGTCTAGATATCTCCCTCATGTACAACCCAAAAGCTTCATGTGTCACAGGTGGGGCTTCTCGAACATGGCTGGATCTAGAGTGTGTGATGTTGGGATTAAGGGTGCAATACTGAGAGCAAAGTTTGCCACTCTGGATGTGAGTCCTACCTGCTCTCAGATGTATCCTGGACAAAGTATGAAGAATGGAAAGAGGACTGTTGCTGTCCCTTGCTGCTACCACCTCTAATGCTCCTGCTGCTGCTTGGCTGTGGCTGCCTCCTGCCTGCTCTGCAATGTACCTCCACCATGAAACCTGCCTTAGAGCTAGTTGATGATAGGCTGAAACCCCTAGAAACTATGAGCCAATTTAACTTTAGATATTGGGAATTTTGTTTCAGCAACAAGAAAAGTAATGAAAACCCTATTTAGAGTCCAAGAGGACCACAAACCTAGTGTTTGGATTTTCTTTTGTAATAGATAACATTAGAAATGACTGCTAGGAAAAAATAAAGAATACTAAGGCGAGCCTTGCCAATCCTAATTCTGCTGTAGACAGGTCTCCAATGCAGTTCGCTACTGTTGGTTTCCTTTGCTACTGAGAAGCTTTTAAATTTAATTTTGCCTCATTTGTTGATTCTTGGTGTTATTTCCTGTGCAACTGAAGCTCTGCTCAGGAAATCTTTCCCTAAGCCTATGGTTTCCAATATTTCCGTGTGTTAAGCTAAAGCAGTTATAAAGTTTCCATTTGTATTTCTAAGTCTTTAATCCTTCTGATTTGATTTTAGTACAGAGTGATACATACATGTCTAGTTTCATTCTTCTGAATGTGTGTACCAGTGCTCCAAGCTCCATTCATTAAAAGAACTCTTTTATCTTGCTGTATGGTTTTGGTCCTTATGTCAAACATCAGATGGCTAAAGATGCACAGGATTATCTATGTATCTTTTGGTTTACACGTCTACTTTTGTGCCAGTACTACATTATTCTGTTATTCTAATTTCCTGGAAATCCAAAATTTCAAGTCTCCTTGTTCTTTTTGTTTCAGATTGCTTTGGCTATTCTGTTTTCTTTTCATCCCATATAAATTTTGAGCTTGTGTCCAGTTCTGTGAAAAATATTGAATTTTACAGGAATTGCATTAAATCTACAGATCACTTTCAGTAATGTGGCCATCTTGGTTCCTTTTGTAAATAACTCTTAATCATCCTTAGAATTTAACTCAGAACATTTCTTCTTGACAGCCTTGCCTTACGACATCCCTTCTTTCTTCCATAGATATTGTGACTGTCATTAAAGTTCTCCAAACATGGTTGGTATAGAAGTGAACAAAACTAAAATGTTGTCTACCTCCACAGAGTTTACAGTCTAGAAGACGTGAATTAAACACTAATCAAGTAACTCACATATAATTGTAGGCGGTGATGTATTCACCAAGTAATAAAGTATTCTGTCTTTTCCCCTGTAGCTGATTTATTAAGAGAAAATACACAGATAATTCTCTTTTTACCCACAGGAAGATACTCAGGAGCCTGGACAGTGGTTTTGGGTCAGCACTCTGATGATGGTAGAGAATGGAAATAGGATCTGGCCCTTTGTTATGCAAAGCCAAAAGCAGCTCTTACAAAAGAAATGCGAAATGAGTTACACATGTAATCTTCAATTTTCTAATGACTTCCTTAAAAGAAGCAGAGACACAAGTGCAGTTAGTTTTGTAACAATTTTTATATAGCTCCATACCCAAAACACTGTTAATATGTAACTAATATGAAATCATTAGTCAGACATTTGACATTTTTTATTGTTTTTATTTTATTTGTATAATTTAGGAACACATTGTAGTAACCTTCATCACAGTGAATTTGTACTTGTACATGGTATATCCTGCTTTTCTTTTTTGTCCCATTATTCTTCCCACTATTTAACCCTTTCACAACATATCTGAGCTTAGACTGTTTCTTCAAAGCCTTTGCTCATTCCGTAAGAAGAACTTCATTTGAGATGGCTGTGTGATAACTCTGGGGTGAGATATGGTGTACAAGGCCTGGGTACCACAGTCAAGACCTGATAACCTTCAGGTGACAGAAGAGGGATTTACAGCCCATCCCTCGATGCATAGTTGGTGAGGTTGACTCACAGGAGCTGCAGAATTTAGCAGAAGTAGCCAAATTGACGATGAAACCCAAGAAAATAAAACTTTCTCCCATGTTCCAGATTAAGTAGCCTTCTAGTCATGGCATATGGCAACTCCGAACAGTAGAACCCATACTTTGGAATATAAAAAAGATATTGAGAAAATAACAGCAGAATTTTAAGTGGTGATAAGGCATAAGCATAGGTCTTTCTAAGGAACTCACTTGTCCCTAAAGAGATCAGTGAGGAAAAGAGTGTAGCCCTCTTTCCTTCCTGGGAAGGAAACATATTCCAAGAAGAATATAGCGCATGCAAGTGCCTAGGGGTAGAAAAGAGGTCTGTGTGATCCAGAAGGTGTTAAGAAGCCCAGTGAAGGTAATTAAGCAATAAGGTTGCTTACACTGAACTGGAAGATTAGAGAGGAAATGTAAAGTCATATAACTTACAAGCTATATTAAAGTCTTGGATTTTATTTAAAGCGCAATGGAATGATGTATTTGGAGGATCAGAAAGGTGTAACTAGTCTTTTGTGGAAGGCATTCACTCCAGCTCTGTGGATGGATGTGGGCATAGTTGGGAGTAGCACAGGGAGACCAACAGCCTGGGCTTGATTACAAGAACAATGAGGAAGGACAATTTTGAGACCTATTTTGAAGTTGAAATCTATAGACCTTAATGATATATTAGATTGGGGTCAGGAACAAAAAGGGACAAGCATATCTCCCAAGACTGTCACTTAAACCATGTCATAAAAGTGGAGAATTCAATAAAAGGAGCTGGTAGTGAGAAGATTTCAAGAGTTCTATATCCTGCTGTGATTTCTTGCTGCCTTATGCTTTCTACCAAATGGTCTGCATCTCCTGAAGATACCTATGCAAATCTTGACTTTTTCTCTTCAACAGTTACCTTTCATTGTATCTTGTGTACAGCCAAAAATAATCATTGAGCAATGTTTAAATCTCACTTTCTCTCTGTTTTATGAGGGAGATATCATAATCCTCATGTTGGTACACATCTCCCCAGTTATCTCTCTCGCTTTTTGTGTTCCTCCATCCACTTGACTCTGTCTTAAGGAAAGGTATCTTCACTTCCCTTAAACTGCAGATAAGCTCACACTCTCAGCCCTTCCACATAGCTAAGGATAAATCCACTTAGAGAAAGCCAGGATCATGAAATAGTAACAACGTTAGAACAACTTAGGCAAACATTAAATTGCACTGCCCCATGACAGACAGTCAACAATGTGTAGAAAATGTAAACCTTGTGGCAATTGTGTGACATTCTTATAAAATTCCTGAAAATGAGGTAGTCTTGTTACTATGGAAACCTGAAAAGTATATAATATACTTGAAAGCAAAGTTCAGTCCTTTGAAAGTCCTGACCCAAAGTCAGAGCATGTGAGGCATCAGCTCATAATTAAAACTTCCATGTCCCTCTGTACTCATTGCTTTTGTGGGGACTCATTTTTGTTCACTATTGTCTGCCCTTACATTTCACCACACCTGCTATGCCAGCCTCATGGACCTCTCTCCTCTCTCAGTATCCCAGAATGCCAGGCCCCATCGCCCACTTCACATGGACCACCTTAAAGATCACTACTCTTCAAAGATTTCATGGAACTGCAAGCTAGAAACCCCACAAAATCACACAATGCTTTGCTTATACTTCAGTCGCTATTTATGACTCTGTATCAGCACACATGTGACTCTCCATGCTATGCTGTGCATTCATGACTATGGGGGTTGCCTCATCCATCTCACGAGCCTTGATATCTTGCATTCAAGTTCAGTTAATAAATGATGAAGTGGATAGCTGGAATGGAGACTTAGTCTTGATGAAAAATTACAACAAAATAAGAGAATTCAGAAGTAAAAACAACTGTGGTGTCCTGGTAACCAAATGACAAAATATAGAAAACAAAGCAAATCAGGAAAGGTCTAGAGGCCCTGCACACAATCTTTTGACTCCATATTCTACTTCTTGAATTCTATTCTGAAAATAAATCTCCAAAACCATGAAAATGTGTGTGCAATAGGCCATGCATTGTGGCATCTACTGAATAATTGCATTCTCCCAAAGAAAGACGAGGGTGTACTCACCTACAAAAGGCTGTGCCTACTAATGGGGAGAACAACCTCTGATAGCAGCTTCTGGGGTACACTTCTAAGTGAAGAAGAAAACCCACAGATCAGTGTTTATTACATGGTATCTTTCATGTAAAAACAAAAAGGAACTCACATGTCAGTGTTTTTTGTTTTTGTTTTTGTTTTTGTCTTTTTGAGACAGGGTCTGGCTATACAGCTCAGGCTGGCCTTCAGCTCACTTATGTAACCCAGGCTGGTCTTGAACTCACATCAATCCTCCTGCTTCAGCCTCCCAAGTGCTGGGATTATAGGCATGCTACCATGCCCAGCTCACATGGCAATGCTTTTAAAACAAAAATTAAATTTATATTTCCTAAAACTGAACATGAGAAAGAAATGATGAATCAGAAACATGAAAATAGGTACATGTATCTGTTTTCATTAAGTATGTTAAATTATTTTACAAATGATTTGATAGTGCCTTTCTTAATGCTTGTGACTTTTAAATCATATGAATGAATTACATGTTTTGAAGAAAAAGATTAAATTAAAAGGAACACAATCAAGTATAATACTGAACACAAGCAGAAACAAATGAAGATCACTGTGTATGTAAATATGTATCCAGAAGTGTGTGTGCATACATTTAGTAACAAAAAGCGACCATGAAAGCCATTGTAGCCGGGCGTGGTGGCTCACGCCTGTAATCCCAGCACTCGGGAGGCGGAGGCAGGAGGATTGGTGCGAGTTCGAGACCAGCCTGGGCTACAAAAGTGAGCTCAAGGCCAGCCTCAACTGCATAGCGAGACCCTGTCTCAAAAAGACAAAAAAAAAAAAAAAAAAAGAAAGCCATTGTTCTTGCAACTCTTGAACCAGGATGCTGCTATAGTTTGGATGCTGGTGGTACCTATTTCAGCCCCTAACCCAGAAACAAAATAGGTATACCATCTCCTCCTCTGTATCCATAAGAAGAGAAAAAGCTGCAAATTATGAAAACATTCAATAGATCGCAACAAAGGGACCACTCTAAAAAAATTGTAAGAAAGGTTTTCCACAAAAAGAAAGTCAAAGAAAAAAATATAGAGACCATTTGGATTTTTTATTTTCAATGAGACCCAGGTGAAATCAGAATGTATTCCCACAAAAAAAGTCAAAGGAAGAATACATGTTAGTAATTTGTGTTTGTAATTTTCAGTATGACCCAGGTAAAACTTGTATTTATGAGAATTTAATAATACTTGATGAGGAACAAATGTCTGTAAGTTATGACATAGTTACATTAAAAATATCGTGCATGCTTGATACTATATTTTTAAATTGAAATTTGTTCACCGGATGAAGGGATTAGGAACTTTCCAAGAATTACAGAAAGAATCATGGTGAATGTGGCAGACATACTCAGAAAATACTGCCAAATTGGGTGGCCAGATTCTTGGTGTCTTAAAAAACTAAGGACTCCCAACAGTAGTCACAAGATCAGGATGTATTTAAAAAATGAAAAAGGCCTATTCTGAGAACGGTAGTATGAGCAATGCTTACTGCCTGAAAGGCCTTAGAGCTGAGGGTTTGAAGTGTTAGTGTTTTGAATAGGACTGAAGGGCTGGTCTGCAGTTTGGTCTTGTCATAGCTTGGCTCTCCATTAGGTGGTGCCATTCTGCACTTGTTATGATCTTTGGTGATGCTTTCATGGCTCCAACCCCACCGGTGTGTCAAATCAACACAGTCCATGCATGGTAATTAGGGTTAGGGTTGGCCAAGGGTTGCTAAAGATTGTGAGCATGAAGCTTGTGCACTTACTTTGCGTAAGCTAAGCTACGTGGTTACTTTTTCCCACTGTCATTAGACCTGAGCATTCTGGTCCGGGGCGAAGGTTTGCCTCAGAAGTGGAATTAGTATCAGAATGTAAGCTCCTAGGTGGCTTGTTCTTCATCCATTTCCTTTATTCCTCTAAGGAATCTTTGGCCTTAAAGAGGACTCTCTGAAAACATCAGTAGGAAACAAGAAAAATCCTTCCCCAGTACAGGCAATAGCCACACAGGCTAAATTCTGGATGAAGTGACCATGTCGGAAGTTTAGATTATTTTGAAGTTTGTGACTCCGGGGAAAGTCTAAGCTGACAAGTCTGATCACTATTGATCAACTTCAGCCCTCTGAACAGAAGGAGGCACCCTTCCCTTCCCCAGACCCCCAGAGATAGCTGGTCTATGTCCTGGGAGCACTTTGCAGAAGCTTTCACAGTACACGGTGGGAAGCAAAGACTCTGTCCTGTAAACCCCAAGGATCTATATTAATTGCTGGTTCTGCTTCTGACTCAGAGGTGCAAAGGCAAACATAGTCCTGTTTGTTGTCCCTCTACCTTTGCTGGAAGCCCCTCCTAATCCCACTTAAAGAGATGGTACCCTTCTAGCCCTTAAATTTTCTTTTTTCTCACATTAGATATCAGGCATTAATGACTAAAACATGCGAAAAAATATTTACATACACCGACAAAATTGGAAAGCAGCCATGTATGTCCAGGAAAAGGCACAGGTTCAGAAAGACAGCTAGGGAGTATAAAAGCTCCTGCCTGGCAAGTGCAAAGTCCCTGAGTTTGATCCCAGTTACCATATACCATGCTGGCCTGGAATTGGGTGTAGTGGTGCATGCCTGCTATCCCAGCACTAGGGAGGCTGAGACAGGAGGATCACTCAGAGTTTGAGCTGTGTGTTAAGACCCTGTAGACCCTGTAGATCCTAAACTAAATTAAAAAAAAAAAAAAAAAAAAAACAAGTAAGATGGATGCAAAGAGACCCATGCCAAGATATACTGAAAACAAGCTTTCAAAAAAAAAAAAAAAGTCTTGAAAATACTAAGGGAGAACTGATGGGTCACACACAAGGGATCCTCAGTAAGACCGTCAGAAAGTAGCTCACCAGAAACTTGGGAGACCAGCAGATGCGGCTATATAGTCAATATATTTAAAGCGCAGAGCTATCAACCAGGGATCCTTGTTAATATTTAGATCAAGAATGTTCCCTCCAAATTTTGTATGTTCACTGGCAGGGCAACTGTAAGGTGATTAGATCATCAGGAGCTGTACTCAGTAGTGGATTAGTCCTCCTGGTAGAAACCAGAGCCTTGTCAGAGGTCACTTGAGGCCTACCCTTGAAACGGTGCTTCTTTCCTTCTAGCTGTTCCCTTCTCTCTCAGCTTCTAGGCCATTAAGACATGAGCAGCCTTCCCCATTAAATATAAACATTAATTTTATGGAGCAAAATAGAGAAATGGAGAGAGATAAGAACAGAGTCAGAGACACAGAGAGACAGAGAGATACAGAGACAGAGAGACAGGGTCAGAGACAGAGACAGAGAGGCAGAAGCAGAGTCAGAAAGACAGAGACAGAGACAAACAGAGATACAGAGACAGAGGACGAGACAGAAAGAGACAGAGGCAGAGGCAGAGAGTGGCACAGACAGAGACAGTGTGAGAGAAATAGAAAAAGTAACAGGGAGAGGGAATGGAAACAAAAATTTTGAGTGTGAAAGGAAAAAAATGGCATTTCGCACAAATAGTAACCAAAAGAGCGTAAGATAATCATCACCAATATCAGATAAAACAGATTTTAAATTAAAAAATTGCAGAAAAATAAACGAGAGCATTATACATTAAGAAAATTTCAAACAGCAAGAAAGTATAAAAACAATAAGCATTTAATATCACACATCAAAATACATGGTGTAGAAGCTGATAGAATTAAAGAAAGAACTAATCTTATAACAGTAGTTGGGGAACTTCAATATCTCAACCTCAAAAGTGAATAGAATAGCAAGACAGAGGATAAGTAGGCAGCAGAAATCTTACAGTGTGCTATAGGATTTACCCTTCTGGATTTCAAAACTATGACAAAACACTAATACTAGCATAATGGAATTGAAAGACAAATATAAATCCTTGTGTAAGTAAACCCTGTTTCCCCAAACTATTACATGGGGAAAGACAGTCTTTTGAAAAACTATTGCTATGAAAGCTTGCCCACATACAAGAGTGTAAAGTTGTATCCTGACCTAGCACTATATGCAAAATTTAACTCAAAATATATTTAACAGAAAAAAATTCTAAGTGCAAAATAAAGGGCAAAAATCTCCATCAGCGGACTTGCCAGTGATTTCTTGGATATGACACTAAGGCACAGGCAACAAAAGAAACAAATTGTACTTTATAAAAGTTGGACTTTCTTCATCAAAATACAATGTCAACAGAGGAAAAAGGTCACCTACAGAATGGAAGAAAAGTATTAAAAACCATACCTACATGCAAGAATTGCCACGCAGATATATAGAGACAACTCCCGTAACACAACAACAACAAAAAAATGGATTCAATTGGACAGAAAACTCATGTAGGCATATCTCCAAAGAAGATAACAAAACTGGCTGCTAGGTACATGAAGAGATGCTTGACACCTCTGGTCACTAGGGAATGTAAAGCTATATATAATAAAACACCACCTCACTCCTTAAAGGATGGCTGCTATCAAAAGGAAAAAAAATGACACTAAACAGCAAAAAGCAAATTTTAGTAAGTATGTCAAAAATCTGAAACTTTCACACACTATTGGTTGGAAAATAAAAAGATGTAACTGCTATTAAAAACAGTATTAAGCCGGGCGTGGTGGCTCACGCCTGTAATCCCAGCACTCGGGAGGCTGAGGCAGGAGGATCAGTGCGAGTTCGAGACCAGCTTGGGCTACAAAAGTGAGCTCAAGGCCAGCCTCAACTGCATATCGAGACCCTGTCTAAAAAAAACAAAAAAAAAAAAAAAACAGTATTAAAGTTACTCACAAAATTAAAAAGAAAATTTTTAACCTAGAATTCACTTTTCAGTGTATATAAATACTGAAATAGAAAAAGATCTTGACGTATTAGTATGCTTATGTTCCTACCAGCCTTATTCATGGTAGCTAAAACCCAGAAGGAACTCATATGTCCATGTATAGATAGATAAATGGACAGGCAAAATGTGATCTAGCCAGAGAATAAGGATTTAATATTTTAAAAAGAAAAATTTCTTTTTTAATGATATTTATTTTTATTATTTCATTTTGAAAAGTAAAAGTCAAAAGCAGGAACAAACATCAGAAACAATAACAGAAATGGGGCAACACACAACAATACATAAGTTACAGATTTTCAGAACAAGCATAGCTGATTAACAATGGTTGATATATTATCTATTTTTATCATGAAATATGTTGCTCACATTAACAGATATAGTCATAAGATTGGCCATAAGTTTGATTATTACCACTTGTTTTTCCAAAACCTTAAATTTTTTATCATCTCCCTCTTGTTTTTCATTTTCTAAAATTTACTTTGAGGAGAGTATAATAGATATGACATGAAAAATGGTATACATTTAGAAAAACAAGATGACAAGTATTCAAGCGTGATATTTTACTACACATTGCTGTCTTCAATGTAGTTGATTACTTTGCAGATATCAACAGTTAGTCCAGGTGAAAGTTTTGCATGTTAACTGCTATTTTATATGTATATTTCAGGCACAGGCCCAGCGTGTGAGTGAGCCTAGAGGACAGCCTAGAGGACACCAGATCCTCCTTCAACCCAGAGCCCAGGCCTGGTGAGAGTGGAACTTCCCCCATCCTTAACTTCAGGTCTAAATCTACCAAGTTCAAACTCATCCAGATGGATGTAGGTTGGCTCTGGCTGCTGTGCTCCCTTCTTCCTGCTACAGCCCTCGAAGTTGAACCCACTGTGCCACTCTGACAAGATGTTGTGCTCCTGGATCAATTGGGTGAGTCTTGCTTCTAGCCTCTCTATGGGGAGTTCTGCTGCAAAGTTCCATCAAGTCAAGGAAAGAATGGAATCTTTCTTGCATCAAGTCTTGCAAGAAACAAATTCCAGCCCAGACTGCTATACCCTGCAAAACTTTCTTTCAATCTAATGGAGAAGTGAAATACTTCCAGGACAAAGAACAACTAAAGAATTTCATAATGACAAAGCCAGCACTACACAGACTACTAAAGAATATTCTAGAAAGGTGTCAAAATTACCATAATTCCAGGAAGAAAAACAGAACCCATCATATAGAGGAAACAATTAAACATGGAAGAAAAAGAGGATTACAAAAGCATTCTTTTAATTATTATTTTGTATACAGTAGCAAAATATTTCCATCAGCATACTCTGAAAATGGCACCCTGTGGGCCATGACTCTGTCTGGGTCTGCAGAGTAGATGTCAAGGAAATAGCAGTAGCTCAGTCCCATAAGTGACACCTGGCCACCAGTAAGCATCATGACACTGTCCACGTACACAAAATACTAGAACTTTGTGCGATATGCTATCTCCATATTGTTAGAAGTGCTGGTCATATATTTTCCACTCCAGTATTTATGTTATGTTTTATTCTCAGTAATTGTTTACTATCAAGAAAACTTTTTCTTAGTTTTTTTTTGGTACATAATAACCTATTCAAATACTATGTGAGTACTCTGAATTGATCGCAGATTCATACATATGATTCATAATATTCTGACCTGTTAGTTGGACACAGGATTTAATCTTAATTTCAGAATATTTTTCAAAGTATCTAATTTAACTTTTAATTAATTATCGATTAATTTTCTAAATATAGCTTAATATTAATTTTTCTTTTAAGATTTATATTGTATCTTTGACTACCTACTTACAAGACATGCTATGATATTTTCTCCTAGTAGTAGAAACTTTAAAAAGTACATTTCCATTTTTCATTGGCTTTATATTATTTCTTCCTTGTCTTTTACACACACACATATGAAAAAACAGGCATATAACCTGACATAATATTGATACTGTTTTGTAGAAATCTGCAGTCACCTTTCAAATGGGTTCATCTAATAAAATTACATTTTACCTAACCCTGCATAAATACCATTTTGAGAGCTCTTTATTCTTTATCCAGGACCACATGACAACTTCTCTTGCCTTCTTGATTATGGCCTTTGTTATGTTCCATAATGTACATCTGGAGGTATTAGAAAATTTTGAATTTCTATAACTGGAAAATATTTTCGTTTTCAAAGACATGCTTTTTTTAGTATAAAATTAATTGAGAAATCCTTTGTTTTTATTTTAGTCTTATGAATTAATTATTCTAGTTTCTTACTCACTTGCTCTTTTTTTTTTTCTAATGTGGAATAAGATACTGTTTAATTTTGTTCTTCCACAGCCAATATTTTTCGTACATACTTTAATCATTTTTTCCTTACGATTAGTTTTTGACAATTTCATTTTTTATAAGAAGAATGTATTTATTAGAGGAAAGAAAGCTCCTATCTGGAGGTTATGCAAAGAATATATTTATTAGGGGAAAGAAAGCTCCTGTCCCAAGAGAGGGACAGGAGGGGGTCCCGTGCGGGTGGTCCCCCAACAATTTCATTTTTGTGTATCTTGGTATGATTTTATTCAAATTTCTTGTTCGTATGGTTCATTTTTCTTGGAGATGTAGTGCTATAATTTCAACTAAATTCAGAAACTTGAAATCTTTAAATATTTATTGTCTGCCATTTTCTACTTTGAGAATTCTAATTATATGAATATGAGTTTCATGATTTGGGCCCAGAGTGAACTATTATGACTTAGCTGTAAATTTTTTCATTTTTATTTTAGACAATTTTATATTGTTACATTCATTTAAGTTTATAAATAATTTGTTTACAATATGCAATCTATTATTACTTTCATGCTATTTATTCCTTTCAGGAATTTTCTCTAAAATTCACTGTATCTTATATTTTTCACTTTTCAGTATTTGTCTACAGTTTTTAATATGCTATATTAATGATATATACTTTATTTTTCAATAAAGTTAATAAGAAAATATATAAATAAAAATAAACAAAAATGTACTTTAAAAAGAGTATGGCAATAATTGATATGACCTTAGAAATGGTACACATTTCAAAGACCAAGATGACAGGAATTTCAAGCAGAATTTTAGTAGTACACGCTACTGTCTTCAATGTAGTTGCTTAGTTCACAGATATCAACACAGAGCATTAGTCAGGGTGAGAATTCTATCCATTAACTGCTATGATCAAAAACCTAATGGAAATTTTTGGAAACATTACTTTTCCAACTTGTATAACATTCCTGCGTGGTTTTGCTCATACCTTATTTCCTAACTTCTCCTTTCTCTCTCTTTGTTGTTTAATCCTTAAGTTCTGTTTCTTTCCAATTAACTGTGTGTGCTATACCTTTCCATTTTTATTTCTCCTTTGGAATTCTTACACAAGGTAAACAATATGATATTTACACATGTGAGTCTGGTTTATTTCACATATGAGTATGCCCTCAAGCTATAACCACTTACCTATGAAGGATTCGAGTTCATTTTTCTTCACAGCTGAGTAATGCTCCATTGTATAAAAACACCACATCTTTTCCATCCATTCATCAGGTGATAGCACTTTTCTTGTTTCCAAAATGTGGCTATGACAGTTGTGCTGCTATAAACATGGACATGGATATATCACTATGATATGATGTTTTCAATTCTTCTGGGAAATTTCCAGGAAAGGGATAGCGGGATTGAATGAGATTTCCGGTCTTAGTTTTTTGAGGAGTTTCCATACTGATTTACACAGTGGTTGCACCACTCTATATACCCATCAGCGGTGGAAAAGGGTTCCATTTTCACCACAGCCTCTCCATCATTTGTTACTGGTTGATTTCTTTATGGCAGCCATTCTTTCTGGGGTAAGTTGGTATGTCAGTATTGTTTTAATTTGCTTGTATTGAATGGCCAGTGATGTGGAGCATTTCTGCATGTGTTCATTTGTCTCCTGCATTTCTTCCTCTGAGAAGTATGTGCTCATCACAGATGCACATTTTTTGGATTGGGTCTTTGACTTTTGGTGTTCTAATGTTCTTAATTTGTTTATAAATTCTAGATAGAAGACTTTTGACTGACCACTTATTAGTTAAGATTTTTTTCAAAATATGTGAGTTGTTTTCTCATTTTGTTGGTAATTGCTTTTGATATGCAAAATCTTCTAAGGGGAGGTCCCAGTTGTTAATTCCCTCAGGCATTTTACATGCACTTTGATTTTTGTTCATGAAATGTTTGCCTGCCCCATATCTTCAAGATTTCTACCTACTTTTTCTTTCAGGAGATTCAGTGTTTCTGCTTTAATGTTTAGATCTTTAATCCACTGTGATTTTAGTTTAGTGCATGGGAATAGACCCAGTTACAGTCTTAGTTTTAAGCTTGTAGGGAGCCAGCTTTTCCAGCACCATTTGTTATAGAGGCTATCTTTCTTCCAGGAAATATGTTTGGCTCCTTTGTCAGAGATAAGATGGCTGAGTGTGTTTGTAGTTGTTTTTATATCTTCTAACATATACCATTGATCCTCAGTCTATTTTTTTGCCAATACCATGCTGATTTTATCACTGTAGCTTTGTACTATAATTTCAAGTCAGGGATTGTAGTGCTTCCTGCCTAGCCTTTGTTGTCCAGAATAGGCTTTGCTATTCTAGTTCTTTTCTGCTTCCAAATAAATTTTAGGAATGATTTCTCTAGATCTGCAAGGTTAGTTGATGGTATTTTGATAGGGATTACATTAAATCTGTATAACAGTTTTGGGAGTATGGCCATTTTCATAACATCTTCCTGAAATACTATTTGATCTCTTTTTTCAGAGTGCTGTACTTTTCATTGAATAGACCTTTTCCTTCTCTAATTACATGACTTCCTAAGTGTTTCATTCTTCATGACGCTATTGTGAAGGGCATTGTTCCTCTAATTTCTCTCTCAGTGTTCTTGTTATCTGTGTAGAGGAATGCTACTGACCTGTGGGTATTGACTTTGTAACCTGCTAAACTACTGGCTTTTTTTGGTGTATTTTGGGTTTTCAAGTAGAGTGTCTTGTCCTCTGCAAATAATGATAAATTAGCTTCTTCTTTACCTATTCATATTCCTTTTGTTTCTCTCATTTTCCAAATAGTTCTAGCTCATGATTCCAGAACTATATTGAATAAGAGTGGTGATAGAGGACATCCTTGTCTCTGAGAGTAAAAGACTTCAGTATTTCCCCATTCAGAATTATGTTGGTAGTTGAATTGACATAGATGACTTTTATCAGAGTGAGATAGAGGAAACCTATTCCAATTTTCTGTAAGGTTTTTAATATGAATGAGTGCTGTACTTTGTCAAAAGCCTTTTCTGCTTCAATCAAGATGACCATGTGGGTTTTCTACTGGCTGCGCAGCACCTGGACCAAACTCCAGCTTAATTACAAAGCATAAAACTCAGAACTAGATTAGTATGATGAGCTGTAAGAGGTTGAAATCAACAACCTCCAACATTGCCAGTTTCACCAGTAACCCAATGCAATTATAGAACATTGGACTATGTATACTTCTGCTTCCTCTCACTTCAAAAGAAGAAATTCTTTTCTTTTTTTTTCTTTCCTTACCAATATCGATTAGAAAATGCATCATGTCCACACCCTGTGCTCTGTATTACTATTATGAGGACAATATACAATGTGTCAATTTTTGCAAATGTACTACTAATGTGTTGTGAAACTGCCATATTGATGTTTTTTATTAAAAATAATTTTAAAAAGATGATAATGTGGCTTTTGGAATTTGCTCTATTTGCATAGTTTATTACTTTTATAAATTTGCATATGTTGTACCATCCTTACATCCCTAATTCAACTGTGAATATATCAGGATCTGGGCTTTTCTTTGGGGTAAGTTTTTTTTTTTTATTATTACATATTTGATTTCATTGATTGATGTTAGATTACTGAGAGTTCTTATATCTTCTTGATTCAGTTTTGGTACTTTGTACCTTTCTAGGAATCTCTCCTTTTCTTCTGTGTCTTTGATTCTTTTGAGAGTAAAGATTTTCAAAATAGCTATTGATGATCTTCTGAATTTACACAGGGTCTGTGGTAATTTTACTTTTTCATTTCCTATTGCTTGAATTTGAATTATCTATTTTTCTCCTCTGTTTAATTGTTTGCCCTATTTGACGCATTCTTTAGTTTCTCATTCATGAAATTGTGGTCGTTTTGATCCCTCCCCAGAATAACTTTTAGTAGTCTATGCAGGATTAGCTTGGTTGTCATGAATTTATTTAGTTGTTCTTTGTCATAGAAGTATGGAAGTATTTCACTTTTCCATTATAATTATACCTTTTTTTTTTTTTTTTTTTTTTTTCAGAACCGGGGATCAAACTCAGGACCTTTCACTAGCCAGGCAAGCACTTGTGTCCCTGAGCTATCTCCCCAGCCTCTTCTTCATTATACTTCAAAGAGAGCTTTGTAGGGTGTATCACTCTGGGTTGGAAATTTTTTCGTGCAAGATGTTTAGCACTTTGCTCCATGGTCTTCTGATGGTTTGTGAAGAGAACTCTGGCATTATTCTGATGGCTTTTCCTTTAAATGTGATGTTTCTTTTTTTATTTGCTTTTTGTATTCTGTTCTTGTGCTCAGTTTCTGGAATCTTGATGATTATATGTCTGGGTGTAGTTTTAATTGGGTTGATGCTTGGAGTTCTACATGCTTCAGTTACCTTAATACCAAATTGTTTCCCCATATTTATGAAGGTTTCTCCTATTATTTCTGTCCATATTCTTTTCATATCATTTGTACAGACACTTTCTTTCTCATAAATGCCTATTAGTCTTATGTTGTTCATCTTTGCATCATCTTGGAGATGCTGAATTATTTTTTCCTGCATTCTAGTTGTTTTTAAGAGCTCTTTTATTACCTTCTCATGAGCTGCAATGTTGTCTTCAAGTCTGAAAGTCTATATTCACTTTCATTCAAATGTTTTTGCCAACTTGTAGACCACTGAGCCATCCTCCCGGGCGGTTTTTCCAACTTGTGATTGAGACTTTAATTTCCTGTATATCTCTTTGAATCTGCTTCATGCATTCTTTTTCCTATATTGCTCATTCAAGGATTGTATAATTTTTTCTATTCTCTCCTATTTTTCTATCATTGTCTTCTTTAGAAATATTTGGTGATTCCTTCATTATAGTTATCACTTCTTTTTTACTTCAGAGATTATTTTTGATCTTATTCTCCCTATGCCTTCCTGCAGTTGTTTCTTTACTCCAGACACCATTATTTCAGAGATTCCATGTGTGTACCTTCAAATTTCTTCTATGCTAGTGTCTCCTACATTAATTGGGATTTGGCTTAGGGCCTGAAAATGCATTTTGCTCCTTCTCTTTGTCATTTTTGTATAACGCAGTCCTCTGATGTTTGGTGTAGAGTTTTGGTGCAGTTATTACCTTAACATCTATGGATAGTGTTACCTAAAAGAGATTATGTGATTAAGACAATTACAGTTTTGTATTTACAGTACCACAAATAGCAACACTAATAATGGGTAGTGAGATTTAGCAGTTGACAAACTCTTGTAACTAATGTGTTTGTATTTTAAACCATAAGAGAAAATATTATAGCTGCATAGCTAAGGAAATATTAAATTGGAAATTTGTATTTAAATTAGTTACCCTAAATTCTGTCTGATCATCTCCCATTGATGTACCTGGAGTCTTCTGAACAGACTAGTTTACCCTGGTTACCTCTTGCTCTCTCTCTCTCTCTCTCTCTCTCTCTCTCTCTCTCTCTCTTTATCAAGAGAGAGAAAGAGGGAGGGAGAGAGAGAGAGGGAGAGAGAGAGAGAGAGAGAGAGAGAGAGAGAGAGAGAGAGAGGTCTAGTAGATTGGGGTCTAGTAGTGTGTCTCAGGCTACCAGTCCAGATCTACCAAGTTTGCACTCATCCAGCTGGGCCTGGTTTGGGTCTGGCTGCTGTACTCTACTTCCTACTGCAGCTGTGGAAGTGAAACCACTGTGCCTCATTGGCAAAATGTTCTGCTCCTGGTTTAGCTGGATGAATCTCTTCCCAGGCTCTCTGCCAGGAGTTCTGCCACAGGGTTCCATACCAAGCATGTCTGATGAAGGAAGTTCTGGCAGTTGGATGGCCAGTCCTACATGCCCAGCCTGTGCACTGCCTGGAGGGAGTTCTGGTGGACAGAGTAAGAAGAAAAAAAAATCTGACATCATACAACATGCATGAACTCTGTAGCCATTATATGAAGTGAAATAGGTCTGAGCAGATAAATACCAAATCATTCCATTTATGTGAGCTGCCTAGAGTAATCAACATCATAAAGCAAGAAAGTACAATACAGTTTATGGTCTAGAGAAGTGGAGATTTACTCTTTAATGCGTGCAGAGGTTCAATTTACCAAGACAATATAGAGATGGATGGCTGTGGCCATTCCATAGCATTATGAACATACTTAATACCAATGAACTGTACACTTAGAATGATTAGGGTAGTGAGATTTACATCTCACATCTGTTCACACTATACGAAACAGAGAAGAGACACTGCCGAAAGGAACAGACTTCATTCATCTATGATATTAATAATAATTGAAAATGGATCAAAAAGCAAAAGAAGTAAAATGATAATCAAAACACAAATTAGAGTGAATTCTCAAGCTGTAGTAAAACTTCCATCTTCAGACAAAAAGTCTACCTGAATGCTAGACACAGTGATGTAGAGACCCATTAGCCAAACATAACACAAACTCTGTTGATAAGGTTTTCTCCACCATTAATAAGTAAAGTAGGAGAAGATCAGGAAGTGGGTCTTAGTCCTAGTGGGCAAACTAACTCAAGGAATATGTAAGTCTTACTCCATAACGGAAGCACAGTTCACTATTAGGAAGTTTATTAGCGTAGTATACCATACAAATGGAAAAGAATGACAGCTAAAATCACAGATGCGAAGTTGACAATTGAAAGCTAACAATGGCAGAATATAAAGAACCGCAGGTAAGTTAGACACCAGGGTCAGTCTGATGGGGGTCAAGAATTATAAGGAATAGTTTCCTGTAATATTGAGTTATTCAGCATTAGTTTGAGAATTTTGCTCCTAAGAACACATTTAAAGTAAAAATGAAAAAAATTGAATGTCACAAATATTAGAAAAGAAGATGCAGACTTATCATCATCTGTATAAACCCATAGGTCATTTTACATATACAACACTTATAACAACTACATAGCCCTTAGAACTGATCCATGAATTTAGTAAATTGGTTAATTAAAAATTGAGGTAAAACTTCAATATATTAGCAATTTCTGAAGAAAATTGAATTTATTTATTTATTTTTGCGGAACTGGGGTTTGAACTCTTGACCTTGCACTTGCTACACAAGCACTTGTGCCACGGAGCTATCGCCCCAGCCCGAAAATTGAATTTATGATAGTACCTAAACAGATTAAATGCCAAAGAATGTATTTAACGGAAACATCACCCAAGAAATTATAGATGATCTTGAAATACCTAACAAGTTCCATGTGAGCTCCCAAAATTCTCATGATGAACCCCTAACACTCAAGGCACTGGCACTCAAGGTGCTGTGTTTAGAATAAAGCAGTTAAATGAGGCTGTGTAAGCAGAACTCTGCTCCAGTGGAATTAATCATTGTCTGCATAAGAAAGAACGCCAGAATCGGTGCCCCTCCTTCTTTCCTCTCCCCCTCTTTCACTCTTCCTCTTCTCTCCTTGAGTGCAAACTAAGGAAAGGCCATTTGAAGACATGGCAAAAAATAAAAGGTCATAATGGCCGGGCGTGGTGGCTCACGCCTGTAATCCCAGCACTCGGGAGGCTGAGGCAGGAGGATCGGTGCGAGTTCGAGACCAGCCTGGGCTACAAAAGTGAGCTCAGGACCAGCCTCAACTTCATAGCGAGACCCTGTCTCAAAAAGACAAAAAAAAGGTCATAGACAAGCAAGAAGACAGCCGCTAAAAGCTCAATTTGCAGTACCTTTGTCATGGATTTCTGGCATCCAAAACTATGAGGAAATAAACATTTGTAATTTAAGCCACCCACCCGGCGTATGGTGTTTTGTTATAGTAGCCTGAACAGACTAATATACTATGTCATAAACATAATGATCATTCTCAGATTAGCCTATAAATTATAATCAGTTCAATCAAAATGCCAATAAATTATTTTTAATACTCAAGTGCTCCCTTGAAACCCTTCAACACTGAGAAAAAAGTATGTATAAACTAAATCTGCAATGAAGCCCATGTTATGCTAAAACATGCAAATTAGACTTTATCATTGCCTTTAAAAAAGAAGCTAAGGGGGCTGGCCAAATAGCTAAACAGCTTAAAGCACCTGCAATTGGGCTCAGGGTGCACCATTCGAGGGCCCTTGAGACTGGGTGTGGTGGTGCTCACCTGTAATCCCAGGACTTTAGAATGGGTTAATAGGATGGTTACAATAATTAATACATTACATATTGTTGTCTTCATAGTAGCTATTCAGAATACAAGATACAGACATGATATCTTGTCTAAATAAACACTAGTAGCACAAATTTTTCTTCTCATTAAACTAAGAGATAGTCCAGAACTATCTCATTGCTATTTCTTTCTTATTAAAGTTAACAAAATTTTAAAAAGCCTTCAATAATATGGCAAATCCCATTTAAAATACTAAGAGACATTGTGGATACATAAAGTCAGGTAAAGTGTGAGAACAACAACATTATCTAAGGCTCTCAACACTGTACTAAGAAACAGAAGTGGTAATAAACGTCAAAAAGTTCATTTAAAAACAATCTGAGCTCTTGGGAAGCTGTAAACAGGTAGATAACCACAAGTTCAACCTAGTAGTGAGATTCTGAACACCCTGTAGACCCTTCCTTAAAATACAAACAAAAAAAAAAAAAAAGTCAAGGATGTGTCCTATAAAGAACAAATCCATCTTTGAGGAACTACCATGATGGTATAGTTAGCCCAGTGTATAAAGATGTTTATTGTGAGTTGTTTATAATGGTATAAAATGGAGACATTCCAAATATTGGGCAGTGAAGCAATGTGAATGGTATTATGACACATTCATAGAATGGAGGATGTCTCATCCATGAAACCTCTGCAGCTGGGCTGAAGAACACAAAAGAACTGAGAACCCAGGCGGGAGATGAAGAAGTGGTACAGTATTGTGCGAGAGTGGAAGCGGGTGATGTCTTTGACCTGAACTGCAGAGAGAAGAAATGATGTTAACAGCAGAGGATGAGACTTCTTCAGTGGATCTGCATCTTTCTTGTGGCTAAGGCACACTGTCTGACATGCAGATTGATGGACTAGAATTTCAGGCTGTTTCAGTAGATTTAGTCCATGGTGAGCCACTTCAAGACAGAAACAGCCTGCTGGAAAGTTGTACTGGAGCAAAAGTGCTTAGTTAGTGGTGACTCAGAAGCAGCCTGGGAAACGGCACCAGAGAGGAAGGGAAGAACAAGAGAGCCGATATGGTTTCCAAGGTCTCGCCTCCGTGAACCACCCAGGCATACCCACAGGGGCGCAATACCACCTTCCCTAGACAGCTTTCAAAGCCATTCAAATTAACACTTGTGAGGTTGGCAAGATGGCTCCGTGGTCTAAAGTGCCTGCTTAGGAAAGCTTGGGCAACCGCAGAGACCACAGTTCAATTCCTGGCACCACAGACTGAGCCAGGTATAATTTTAAAGAAAAATTAATACTTGCCCCTGACCACCACACAATGAGCACATGACTCTGTTAGAAAGCCCAGGAGGTGCAGGAAGAGCCTATAGGAAAAAAATAGCTGCTCTTCTCTCGCTAGAGTGAAGGGAGAGACTCAGTGTGGCTGGTGAGATCTTGAAGAGGAGGGAAAAAAAAGCCCCGTCTCCCAGTCTTCCTCCAGCTCCTGCCCTGTGAGTCCAACCTGGAGTTAAAGAGAGGCCACACTGAGAAGGAGGAATTTTTCGTGATTTAATAGAAAAAAAAAAAAAAAAAAACTATCAGAAAAGTGAGAGGAAAAGATCCAAGAGTAACAGACAGGAGATGAGAGAGCTTTCGTAGAGCTTATTGATGATAGCATATTCATGATTTATCTTAAGAAATGAGTTTTGCACATTTTTATTTCCCAAATAGCACATGCACACAGATATGCATATCCAGCACACTGGAAAGTGGCTACAGAATATGCACTAGAATGTTAATATTAATACTGTCTGAGTAATAATATTTTTCTCTCATCTGTTTCTAGTCTTTATTAAATATGTATGTATATATGCCCCTAGTGAATTAAAACAATATAGGAATAATTATGTTTCTGTAGTAAAGAGAAGAACAGCCACAGTGCTGGCTCCTTCACTATAAGATATAAAAATGAGTTATCTTTGTCATGCTAAAGCAAAAAGAGAACATAAATATGAAATGTATGACTGCCTCTGTGTGGACTACAAGGCGAAATGTTCCATATCTTGTTACTTTTGGTTTTTCTAATCCTTGTATAATTGAAGCTAAAACTTCTACATTGTGTTGATTTTTTTATTTTTAAAAATAAAAAAAATAGTAAAAAGAAAACATTAGGAACAATTCCAGAACATTACTGAGCAAAATGATAGGAATTCAGTAGTGGTTATTACATCGCATACTGTTGTCTTCAAATTAGTTGTTCTGCATACCAGATGTAAGTGTGCAAAAATTGATCAATTTTTTTCAAAAGAGAGGAAAAATTGAAGTATTTACTGTTCTTTTCAATAGACCAACTGAAATCATCGGTGTAATTATCCAAACTAGCCTAGGTATACATTATATATTTCTTTTTCCCTTCTTTCTTTTCTCTTTCTTTTATCCCAGTGGAGCTTTTCTTTTTAATGGTACATTATGAAGCATATGCTTCAATAATTCCTTTCTTTCAGTACCATGTTAACCTGTACAATCCACATGATTCTCATTCATACTTTTCAGGGTTTAATGTCATTTTCTTTAAAAAGAGGAAGTCCATGCTTTTGGTTTTCCCTTTTGCTCGTGGTCCCTGTCAGTATCCTACTTCCAGCACTGGAGTAAAAGCAGAGCACAGTGCTCATTTGGAGGGATGATCCCGAGGCCGACTCAAAAAGAAAATAAAAACCCTCCCACTGCATCCCAGTCCTTCCTCTCAATCTGTCTTGGGAAAGAATCTAGTCTGTTGGGGAGGACTCCAGTGATTTTTAGGGAGAATTTAATGTGAGGACTATTAATCGGGATATGGAAGAACTGAAAATGCAAATGCAGCTACTGAGGCTCTGCAGAAGTTGTAACTACAAGAAGTGACAAGTCCTTCGGGGCTGGAAAGACAAAGAGATGGATTACTATGATTTACATGCCTAAAGGCAGATCTCAGGAAACAGGGGTGGAAGCCTCCACATAAAGGGTGAGCAAGAGGCCTGGCCAGCCTGTCTGGGACTGCTGTCCCTGATGGCACAGGCCACCGTGAGGCTGGCGCTCAGGACCAACCAATGCCTGTAGCACCCAGACCTAGTGCGTGCTCAGTGCACACAACTGCTACAGTGTGGATGAGAACAGCACGTAGACAGCAGAAGCAAGACCTCTCACTTTCTCTTGCCGTTCTCCATCCGTTCACCTCCTCCACATCCCTGATGGAAGGACAGCAGGACCTGGAGGGTCCTAGCCCTGGCATCAAAAACTCAATGTAGAAGAGCACTTTGAAGCTGAGAGATAAGAGCAAAAGTCCCCTGGCACACAGCAACCACTGAGCTCCTAGAAGTGCTTGGACTTTATGCCCTAGACAAAGACTTGTTACTCCTTATGGTTCCGACTTCTGCAAAACCTCTGTATTTGCATTTGCATTTTCAGTTCTTCAATACCCAATTAAGTATTCTTCACATTAAATTCTCTGAAAATCACTGATGTCCTCACTGACAGACCAGAAAGATGCAACAAAGAAGTAGGCTTAGAATTAAAATTAAGGGGCTGTGTATCCTAACATCTAAGACAGTGTGTTAGTGAGATTTTTATCACTGTGAGCAAATACTTGAGAAAGCAGCTCCTAGGAGGCTGGGTTTATCGTGGCTCATGGTTTCAGAAGTGTCCCTCTGTTGTCACCTGGCTCCATGCCACCTAGGCTGGTGGTGGAATGGAAGCACCCTGGCAGAGAAAAGCTGCTACCCACTGCACCCAGCAGACAGAGGAAGAGAAAACACCCAGGAAGAAAGGGCCAGGGCAACAACAGGGTCTTCAGGGTCACTTTACCCACTTTAATTATGGCCTTATCCATGGAGTCATCTTATACTACTCAGAGCCCTCAGGACCCAATCATCCTTCAAAAGTCCTGTCTCTGCACATACGAGACTTTGGGGGACATTTTTGATCTAAACCATGACAGAAGCCCATTTCCCCACCTCACCCAGTGCAGAGGGGAAACAAGCTCTGGGTTTTCTGGTGCTTATTCTGCTACTGGAGTCCTATGTCCAGCTGTGCCGCTCAAGGAGCAGCGCTGGATAAGATTTACCTCATTTCCTGTGTTTAACCCCTGAGAAGCCAGAAAATACGTTTGGTTTTCTGAATTTTGACCATTAGAACTTTCCCTTAGGCACAAAGTGAAACCTGCTAGATGACATCCCCTCCAATAGTACGGGGACTTACACGGACACCTTGATATCGCCCTCCCTCTCTAGGTCTAGGTCTGTATTGGTCTCAGAGAGCTCAGCCCGCCCACCCACTTATCCATTCTCTACTCAAGTAATTCATCTGGCAAAGGCTTTTTCAGAATCCTCTTCATTGGGCCCCAGAGACAGCACAGTGAGTAACACAGGCTGAAGCTCTGTCTGCTCTGACCAACTTTGCATTCAGGTGGAGGAAAGGGGAGAGGCCAGGGCAGGGCAGACAACATGGAGAGTACGCATCATGAAAGGGCACGGAATAATGAGCCCTAATGAGAATCACAGAGCAGTGTGAGAAGACAGAGAGGCGGGGTGCAGGCGGCACAGAGTGACCCAGGACGTTCTCGGCAACAGAGCCAGCAGAACAGAGACACGAACAGCACGAATCTCAGGATTGTGGGGAGCAAAGCATGTCATGTCACAGGAAGAGGGGGGACCGAGGAGCTGATGCAAGAGTGCAGGTGGAAAGCTGGAGAAGAAGAGCAGAAAGCCCAGAGGAAGCCAGCGGGGTGGGGGTCTGGTGTGAGCTAAGGTCGTGGGGAAGTAGAGGGCACCGGGAACTATGGAGGATCTGGAGTATAGGCGGAGCCGGGTGAGAAGCTATTCAGGAGGAATAGGAATAGGGGAGGCAAGAGTTGATTTAACTGTTTTAAAACTTGTCCTAAGATTTAAAGAAGAAATCGGTTGGAATAAACATAATGGCACTACTAAGAAATAAAAAACATTGTTAATTGAACCTAAAAGGTCTTTTTTAGGACTCAGAAAAAGTTTACGTTTGTTAATGGATGCATTTCATTATTTTATTATTTATCATTATTTTATTATTTATCATTTTTCACAAATCGGAAAACAAAATGAACATGGCATTAATTGGATTAATTAGGTATACTTAATCCTGCTTCATACTGAGTCTAGCCATTCCAAACACCTAAGACACTTTTGATTCAAAGACATCACTTGTTTAGCAGATAGAACAAGCAATGAGTACAAGCTGGAAAATACAAAAGATACAGTCCTTGTCCTCACTTACCTCACAGTCTCACAGACCACGTAAAGCAAGGAAAGAGAAAAACAAGCAGAGGAGAAGAAGCCTTTGTGCTGGGCTCCACTCGCACACAGCATCCGTAGCAAGAACCTAGCATCAGATCGTGATGGGGCATAAGTTCTGGTGCTCCATTTACTCTGTGTGTGTGTCCCTGAATGCACTGCTCAACCTCTCTGATCATAGATTTCCTCCCGATGCCATCTACCTTCTAGAGTGGCTTACAGTAAAATAATATTGCACATAAAGCTCTTAGCACAGCGCTGATTCTAATTCTGGGATTCATGATAACTATGAAGGTATAGATGTTTTCACCTGTAAAAGTATCTGCTATGGTTCTCAAGTTAATATATGCATGGTACGGCTACATTTGGGACAGAGGGAAAGACAGACACTAGGCTTAAGTACAAAGTGTCCCCCAAGGGCTTATGTATTGGGCAGTCCCATGTGAAGGCTCATGTACGAATACCCATATCCCATGCAGTAATTTTCAGAGCTAGAGCCCAGCTAAACATAGAGATTGGATCCTGTGGCTCCTAACTCTTCAACTCAAATTGGTGGATAGGATGCGGGGCCCAGGTGAAGGACATAGAGCACCGAGGTTGTAATATTGAAGGCTATTTCCTACCCCAGCTCACTTGTTATGATTTGTGTCTAGATGTCCCCCTAAAGCCTCATGCAGTGATAGCTGGGGCTCTTCAGAGGTGGTTGGATCTAAATTGTGTGAGGCTCAGATTCCATGTGAGATCCAAGGTGTGTGATGACTACACTTGTTCGCCAATGGCTTTGGCACAGTTCTGGGTATGGATAATGGGCAGGCCCAAGCTGGGTGCGGTTGGCATTCCCCAAATGGCAAGTACCTTGGGAGGGATAAAAGGGAGAGGCAGACTGCTCAGTGGTTGCTATTTAACTGCTGGCTGGCTGCTGTCTGCCCTGCTTTGCCATGGACTAGTTCTTTCTGATGGCCTCCTTGCCGTGCATGCCACCTGCCTTGGGGAGACAGACGAAGGTTGAATTGAAATTGCTACAAATCACAAGCTATAAAAAGAAAATTCTTTCTTTAACTTTGAATATTACGTATTTTGTCTCGACAACAAGGACAACAAGAATAGTACCTAAGTGTGTTGATTACTTGTCTCTCATTGCTGAGGCAAAATACCTGATTCCCAAAATGAAGGGAGGAAAGGTAATCAGCTGACAGCTTGTGGAGGCTTCAGTCCACACTCAGAGGGTTCCAAGGCATGGTGGCTTGGCACAGGGGTGACAGTTCAAGGTGAGAGAAGACAGCAAAGTGACAAGACCAACAGGGGGTGGACAGCGAGCTTCCTTGCCTCCCTTGTATTTTATGCAGGCTATCCGCCCACACCTCTTCCACAAGCTCAGAATGTTTACAAACTGAGGACCCTGGGCCCCTGCTGAGTCAGTTCAGCTTCTAAACGTCTCATTTTTCAAGTTGACACCATATCAATCATGATACTAAGACACCTCCCTAGTTCATTCGTGCTTGCTGGCCTCCACGAAGCTAGCAGGTTTCCTCTGCCACATGCTTCCACTATGATGCCTGGCAGCCAGCGGCCCTTGGCTTGGAGCCTCTGTAACAATCAAAATAACCCCCTCCTGCTTTAAGTCCTGCGCATCAGGCATCACTGAAGGCTGACTAACACAATGGCTAGCTGTTCCTTTCATTAATCTTCTAAACATTGTGTGCGTGCATGCGTGCGTCTGTGTGTGTGTGTGTAAAATTAAAATAATGTGATAATTTTTTGTCATGGTTATTCCTAATTTAGAAAGAAGCCTACTCAGCTTCCATTTGTTTAAAGACATTGTTTTTACTTGTCATCCTTTCTACGTGGCAAAAGTATACATCGAAGCGTGGAAAGGAAAGCAGGTGGAACACTGGCGAGAAACCCTGAAGAGCACGCCAACTCCTGCAGTCTTCTCAGCATATTAAAGGAAGTACTGGAACTGGGGAGATAGCTCCAAGGCACAAGTGCCTGCCTGGCAAGTGCAAGGTGGTGAGTTTGAACCCCAGTCCCGCAAAAAAATTAAAAAAATAAAGGAAGCAACGAGTGTCACCTAGGAGCCCCACTGCTGCCCCTGACTGCTGTGTTGGCCACTAATAAACGGCTCGCTGCCCATTTGGCAATTCTGTTTTGAAGGCCCCTGAACCCTGAGGTCAGAGACACCAAGGGGATTCAATAGTGCATGCCCTGAGCCTTTATTGAAACTCGTGTGCCAACAGAATTGAGAGGAACTGTGGCCTGGTTTTCTTCCTGGTTGTGTATTTCAAGGCTTGTTTGGGCACTATTGCCATTTCTTATGGCAATAAAAACAACATAACACAATGGTTTCTATCTTTTAAATTTGAAAGGATGTAAATTGTTTGTTGACATTTTCCTGGCAAAAGCTTCTTCGAAAGAAAGTAGATAATCTGTCTCCAAGATGTAGTTATACTCTGCTTCTATTCTAAATTCTAGACCCAGTTAGAAGCTTAGTTTGCCATCTGGCTTATTTGTGCAAACTTGTGCCCAAAACTGTATTCATGAATTAGAAAAAAAATCACTTTTTTTGTTTCTTTGCTGGTATAGCGGCTGTGTGACCAGCAACATTCTCACATTTGTGAAGGCCCTGCTGCCTCCTACCAACTCTCTGCTCCAGACTCAGGCAGATGCCAAAATCACATGGTGTCACTTCAGTAGAAATAAGACTCTGGCTAGCCGGGCGTGGTGGCACACGCCTGTAATCCCAGCACTCGGGAGGCTGAGGCAGGAGGATTGATGCGAGTTCGAGACCAGCCTGGGCTACAAAAGTGAGCTCAGGACCAGCCTCAACTGCATAGCGAGACCCTGTCTCAAAAAGACAAAAAAAAAAAAAAGAAATAAGACTCTGTTTCCAGTTGCACTGACATAGTACTGCAGCTCTTTTACAACTCCTAAATTCTTTAATATATGGGTCAAGTGCATACATACTTTAGGATTACTCTTATAAGATATATTTTAATTTCTTTACATATATTATTTATGGGCATGTGTCTGTGGTATGCAATATGACAGTCACCTTGGGGGTTGGTCCACTTTCATGTCTCAGCTTGGTAAGTTTTACTTCCCTTTGCTGGCTCATCCTCCCTTCTTCCCCATCTGGGGTCTTCCTCCCTCTCCATTGAGTCTGTCTCCCTGTTCTCATTATTGATTTTGAAATTCTTTGTGCTTCGAGTTTCTCATACAAGGGAACTTATGCAGTAGTTAACCTTTTGGGTTATTTCCATCAGCATGATGATCTTAAGATGAGTCCATTTTTCTGCAAATGATTCAAGTTTGTTTTTCTTTATGGCTGAGTTTTGAGTATATGTGCACCAGATTTTTTACTCATTCATTTGTTGATGGACATATAAGCTTTTACTAAAATGTAGTTATCAATTGTTCTGAAACACAAAAATGGAGCCGGGTGTGGTGGGGCATGCCTGCAATCCCAGCACTTGGGAGGCTGAGGCAGGAGAATCGATGTGAGTTTGAGACCAGCCTGGGCTATAAAAGTGAGCTCAAGGCCAGCCTGAACTGCATAGCGAGACCCTGTCTTGAAAAAGGCCAAACAAACAAACAAACAAACAAACAAACACAAAACTGGACTCCAAAACATAAAATGACTAAAAAAAAAAAATCAACTGAAGTGAAAGGACATTTTCAAATAATTAAAATAGCCGATAAGTACACAAGAAGAAATTTTAATTTTAATGAAAAAACAGAGTCCCTGTTAAGCTAGACAAAGTTCACAAAGAGTTAACAGTTCAAGCCCTGTTGCAAACACCTAAAAACCATGGGGAGATCAAAGACTTCTTACCAAGGCAACATATGGTCTTTAACTACAACAGATATATGAATATGTTCTATGTTTATAAATTTCTAATTCTCAAAATGTTTCAAGCATCTCAAATTAATTTTCAGCATGCGTTGCTTCTTAAAACACATTCGATTTCATTTTATTTCCACAAAATAAATTTTTTTACACTAGAGGCTTAAGCTAATGTAGATAATCAAATATCATCCATGGAGAGAAGCTCATTTCATCCAAATTATGGGTAAAAGATATCCTGACTCCTTGATAATTATTTCCTCTCAAAGTGTTGCCCATCCTATTTTTCTACTTTCTTTCCTGACCAGACCTATGTCATACGTGACTTTTCCCATATTTCAGCTTCCCTAAACTCCTAACCTGTGGAACTAAGGTAAGAATGAGCTCAGGGCAGGGTTCCCCTGGCTTCCACTTCACCTTGTGTTTGCAGATAAGAAGGAGCTTGGTGATAACGATGGCTCTTGTTTCCTTCTGTCCAGGTCACCCACTGGTCTTGCACATCAAGCACTCCCAGTACTGCTACACCTTTCATCTCCTTTACTTCCCTTGTAAACTCTGGAAGATCTACAACAATGATGCCACAACCATTTTCATGAAACACGTGAAGATACTGTAGAGATTTTGAGGACTGGTGCTCAGAATAGTACCCATCTGTCTTTGTCAGTTTTCTCCTTGCTGAGAGAAAATACTTGTTACCCAAATTTACAGGAAGAAAGGTTTAGTATATCTCAGTTTATACAAGTTTCAGTCCAAAACTGGCTGGCCCCAAGATCTGACGGCACGGCAGAGGGGCATAGCAGAGCAGGCAGCAGCAGACAAACAGAAGCGAAAGCAGCACAAGTGACAACAGCAGCCCTCTTAAGGCATCTCACATGCTGTGGAGGCTCTGCACCCTTACGGAGGACAGCACTCACAGCCAGGGTGGGGCAGCCTTAATCCCTCCATTGCATCATTAATCCAGCGTCACACCCTTAATCCCAGCAGCACACATCTTGGATCCAGCCACCCCCAAAAGTCTCACCTATGACTGCATGAGGCTTCAGGGTATATATAGACACTGCTCCTCTCTGCCCACAGAAAACAATGTTTGCCAGGATAGTTATCATGAGAGTCATCTGAGTTTGGATGTCGCACAGACCACAGCTGAAAGTCTACCTCCACCCTTACTAGGTTGGTCCATGTGACTCTGTCTACTTTTAAACAGCTTAAATGTCTATGTGAGCTGAATATATTGCTGGATGTCCATCATCCCTGATGTCTGGGAGGCTGAGGCAGGAGAACTACACATTTCAGCTCAACCTGGGCAACTTGGTGACTCAGTGAGACCCTGTCTCAAAAAGTAAAATAAAATAAAAACACAAAGGTGTTGGGAATATGATTCAGTGTAAAGACCCTGGATTCAATACTCAGAATGATAGAAGAGAATCCCTAGTTGTAGTTTCTGTATTAGCAATTGAATATAATAAGCAACATTTATAAAATAGTGGGGACAATTCTCTGAACACGCCAAGCTTTAATTAGTATGTATTCTTAGTACATAACAACTACATTTATCATGGGGAGTTGGTGCATGTAACTATACACCTCCAAGTTTCTTTTTTCTTCATATCTTTTCTATTCTCTCCTTGTTCCCTCCAACTCTTGATCCTCTTCCCATGTGCAAAGGCTCTGTTGTCGTCATTTTTCTTTTCCCTCAATTTCCATCCCCTCTTCCTCTCCTCCTTTCCCCTCCCTCCATCCATCTGAAAAAGACATCCCTAATTTGTATTTATCTTTTTTGCATTTGCATTTCTCTCTCTCTCTCTCTCTCTCTCTCTCTCTCTCTCTCTCTCTCTCTCTCTCTCTCTCTCTCTCTCTCTCCCTCTCTCCTCTTTAGTTGTGAAGATTCTACTAGGTACATAATAGGGGCATTGCAAATGCAGCCTTCATCTTTTTTAGCAAATGACATCGTGGCTCATTTCAAATGACACCATTGATAAATAAGAGAGGACCCATGGGATTAAAAAAATACAGATGAGTGGAACACCGACTACCAATAACCATCAGTATTTGCTGAACATCTATCTCCACTTATCCTACAATGCTTATCATTTATATCTAGATATTAATAACAGCTCCCTTGTATATATTAAGAAGCCCAGGTATAAATGGAGTAAATAATTTCCCAATGTCACACAAGAAAAGTGACTTCTGGGACTTGAAGCCAGCTAATCTAGCTCCTACTCCTCATTCTTTAAGACAATTCCATTACCTGGCAGAGCCCACACACTATAGGATTAGAGCACTGAACTTTCTCTTATTTAAAGGACAAGTGATCGGACTTTGTGGTTCTGATTTCAGCAAATGTATCTTAACACTAGTACTTTTAATGTGACAGTAAGGAGCATGATGTTCTGATTTTAATAGAAATGTCTCATATATCAGAGAAGAAAGTTCAGATAAAGTTCACACCATTTGCATTACCCAATAACTGACTGAGAAGCTGTCATATTTGAGAGAGATACAAAAGTGAGCATTTAACTCATTTGCATGAGCCAAGGACTTTCAAAGACCTTTACGCTGGAACTAAAAGTGCCATCGGGGCCCAGCATCTCGCCATTCAATTCATGATTGTGGTGCAGAACTCTGAGTCTTTGCTTTCACTCCAGCCAAGGCAGTAGCAGTCCTCCCAGAATTCCTGTGAGCCCCAGCCCCCACCACAGGCTGCCTTGGCATCTTGTATGCTACAAACCGTAGCAGCAACTCAGATTCTTCTCCGAGGGCCCAAGGAGTACGTGGTGCTGACCCTGTAGTGGCCTGCATCCAGACCACACTACCCTCCCTCAAGTGGCACACGGCTGCCTGAAGGGCAATAGTGCCGGGTGTGGAAAGGGGAGGTAAGATGTGCCTGGGACAAGTTATTAGAGAAGCACTACCTACTGGATGTTCTAGAGGAGATGGATTTGAAAGGAGAGTTCACACACCAGAAAGACCGCCAGGGAAATGAAAAGGATGGTCCTGTTGCATAATGTATAATCAAGCTTGGAGTATAAATAACACTGATAAATGAAAAGCAAAAATGCTTATCAGTTAAAAATGAAACACAAAAAGTGTTAGCTGTATTTCCAGTAAGAGAGGCTATTCATTTATGAAATAATTATAAGAATCCTACTTAGAGGGTTAGTCAACATCCAGGGTCCTCACGCAAATTGCTTCAGCCTTTGTGGAAGTTATAAGCATAAATCCTCTGGCACGTGTGCTGTAAAGAGATGGAGTTTAGCAGTGTGTTTATTGTGTGAACCTGTGGGGTTCATGATTTATTTTTTCCCAACAGTAGAAGCTGATATATACATTGAGGCAATGCAATGTGATTTCAAAACTTAAGTCATAGAAGGTCATGCAATACTGTCTTATTTACTGAAGTGCTTGCTTCTAGAATCCCTGGGCTGCTAAGTAAGAAGTCCAACTCCTCTAGGGCTGTCACACTGTGTGAAAGACAGTGACATGAGCAGGTGGCATGTCAACAGGCTCTCTGTTAACAGTTCCACTGAGCTCAGCCTTAAGTAAAGGATCTGGAATCAAAAGCCACTTGCTGGTGTGTCGGCTCATTGTCACTCAGTTGCCTAAACTTCTCAGAGTCTTCTTAGCGAGGCCTCAGGCATCATGGAGTATTAAAGCCATTCCTGGCCCCCATCTTTCTTGGTTACTTTTTTCATTGTTGAGACAAAATACACAACACCCAAAGTAAGTTTTATGTACCTCACAACTTCAAATGTTTTAGTCCACAACTGGCTGGTATTAAGGCAGTGTGGCTCCTCAGAGGATACTAATTTATAGTGGGCAGAAGGTAGCAGAGAAACAATGGAGAACAAATTTTCTTGTCTCCTTTATCTTATTCAGGCTACTTAGGGTGGGTATAATCACTCACACCCTTAATCCTAGTGCCTTGGAGCCCAGCACTGCACCATGCATCAATTTCAGAGTTACATACCCTGGATCCAACCATCTACCCAAAAGCTCCACCTCTGACCACATGAGGCTTTGGGCGGACATGGAGACATAGGTCGCAACGCTGCCTCACAAGCTCTACGTGCAGATGATAGAGCTGTTGACACATGTCCCCCCAGTTGAGGATCACTGCTGCCCAACAGCAGAACATCTCCAAATGTTTAAGTTAGAGAAAATTGTGTGATTAAAGTCTCAGGTGTTTTTCAAATGTTATTCTGTATTATTATGTATCAGATTGCACTTAGCACTTGATATGTATAATGCTGTCCAAAGATAAGAAATCCACTTGAGCAAAAGCATAATAGCTTAAGAAATTTCTACTAGGCATAATTGAATCCGAGACATAGTAGACTATCCACAAAAATAACATGCAAATCCTAAGGTTGTGCTAATTAAAGTTTGCAAAAAAAAAAAAAAAAAATACACTAGAGCATGGATTCTTGAGCATCAGTATGCATCAGAGCTACCCGGGGAGCTTGGCAAAATTCGGAGTCCCAAGACCTTAGAATTTGTGAGCTTGAGCCTCTTCATCCCTCAAGTTTCAGGTGACGAAACACAGTGCAGACTGAGAGCCACACATGCCATGTTACAGGCAGCCAGTCGGGACATGAGTGTGATGCCAGTACGATGGCACCATGCCTGTCCTTCTGCCCATCACAGGTAGGATTATTTTGAGGTGTGGTTTCGCTGGAGAGAAAATCAAGTGCCCATTTTCTTCCTTTTTCCCTGAGAAGCCAGATTCTTAGTTGTGCTGCCTCTCCATCTTGAGGGATCTCTCCATGCCTAGCTCACGGCCTTAGTCTGCTGGTATGTGGTCATGCACTGCATCACAGAAGGTGCAGGACACGTGGACACGCCAGTCACCCTTGCACGGGCAGCTGTGGGTCCTCAGCATATGAAAAATCTTCAGGTGCTAGTCTGGCATTTCACCCAGTGTTACCTACCCCGGAATATACATTGGAATGCAATGGATAAATGCTTTTATTTTTCTGTCAGTACATGTTTGCAGTTCATACAGTGTACAGTCATCTTAGAAACAAATACATGTACAAATTATGGACTATTTCCTCTTTTAAATTCCCCAGCCCTTCCTTCCCCACAAACTCACTCCATCAGTTCCCTATCCCTTTTTTCCTACATGTTGTCTTATCTCATGTTGTGAATTATGTTTATATTAATGGGTAATGTTATGGTCCTGTCAATGGCATATCTTTATTTTTCCTACTTCCCCTTCCCTGGCTCCTTACCCCTGGCACTTATTCACTTCCCTACTGCAAGAGGTTCATTCCTTTGTCCCCTATTTTCTAGCCTGTCATTCTCTTTACACCTTGCCTCACTCCAATGAGAGATACCATCCAATATTCACCCAAAGAGTCAAATACAAAAGAGTATAGGAAGTCTGTCCACCCACTAAGGACCCAAAAAAATGCAACTGCGGGTCTAGAACCCACAGCAACATCCTGCATGAGTCTAGTTCAAGAGCTAGAACCCATGGCAATGCTCCCTACAAGTCCAAATGGAGGCCTAGCATCCACAACAATGTGTCATGCAAGTCTATGTCATGGATCTGTACTGTGAAGGCCCAAAGGTCAGTGGTGGAAGCAAAAGACGAGGCTCCAGCAGGATGGAGGATATGTGGTAGCAGGCTGAGGGAATCTCCACTTGAGTCAGGAAGCAACACTCAAGCTAAGAACCAGAGATTCTCCCAAAAAGAAACATAGCCATGCTCAGCAACACCAAGGTTCCATGCTCCTCAATGATAAGAACAGCCAAGTACATATCAGGAAATCTCCAGGAAGATCAACAGGTATGCCACCTTCCCTTCCAGCTCTCCTTTTTATGCTGTAGGTATGAGTCTTCGGGTGGGCCTTCCACACACAGCTCCACACTGATTCTGTTCACCTGGGTGGTACAAACTGACCATTAGTTAACCTACCCTAATTTCCTAATGCTTGCCATTTTCTGATGTAAGATGGAATCGCAGTGTTGTTTTAATTTGCTTTTCTCTGTTAGCTAAGGATGAGTAGTTTTTGTTTGTTGACAATTTATACTTCTCTGTGAAGTGTCTACTTATTTCTCTGTTATTTGGCTAGTTATTTAGTTTTAGATGGTTTGAGTTTTTGTATATCCAAGATATTAGTGCTCTGTCTGAAGAGTAGCTGGTAGGCTTTATTCCTTTCCAAAGGTTGTCACTTTACTGTGCCAGTTGGTTCTTTTGCTGTATAGAAACTTTGTATTCTGATATGTCCATTGTTACTTTGTCGTTATTTCTTGTGCCACTGAGGTTCTGTTTAGAAAACTGTTCCTTATACTTAAGGATTCAAGTGTATTGTCTAGTATAACTTCCAGCAGGCTTAATATTTCTATTTTAACTTTTAGCTCTTTGATCCATTTTGATTTTAATCTATGGTGAAAGATAAAGGTCCAATTTTATTTTTCTACAAACAGATCACTAGTTTTCCCAGCATCACTTGTTAAATAGGCTAACTTCCCTCCAACATATGTTTTAGGATGCTTTGTCCAAGATCATACCTAAATGTGTCTTGGGACAGTTCCATAGTCTCAGTTCTACACTATCCATCCATGTATCTGTTTTGCCTTTTTAATCACTATTGCTTTGTAGTATAGCTTGAAGTCAGGTTTGCTATGTTGCCTGCTGTGTTCTTTTGCCAAAAATTGCTTTTGCTATTCTCAGTATCTTCTAGTTCCATTTGAATTTTACAATTATTTTTGCTATGTATATAAAGCATCCTGTTAGTATTTTGATTGGGCCTGTTTTGAATCTGTATAGCAGTTTTGATAGTGTGACCATTTGGATAAGATTAGTTATCTGCCTCTACCAGAACAAGCTAATGATTCAAGTACTATGTTAAGTACTCTGTTAAGTAGAAGTGTTGACGGTGGGCATCCTACACTTGTTCCCACCTAAAGGGGAAATAGTTTTACATTTTCTACATTTAGTGTGATTCTGGCTGTTGGTTTGTTGTAAATAGCTTTCTATCATACTCAGGTATGGTCCTGAATTAATGTTGAACTTTGTCAAAAGCCTTTGCTGTGTCACTGATATGATCATGCAGATTTTCACCTTGTCCCAGCTTGTGTTATGTATTGCATTTATGGATTTATGTATGTTGAACCATGCTTGCAACTCTGGGATGACTCCTACTTGATCCTCTTGTATGATCATTTTTATAATGTGCTACATTCTATTTGCTAAGATCTTCATTAACGGGATTTCTCTATTATTCTCTTTTTTAGCTTAGTCTCTTTCCAGTTTTGGAATCAGGGTCACACCAGTTTCCATAAATGAATTTGTGAGCACTCCTATCCCTTTCAGTTTCTTTGAAGAGCTTTAAGGAGTATTGGTGATATGACACCCTTGAAGATGTTGTTGAATTCAGCAGTGAATCTATCAGGTCCTAGCTTTACTAAGTTGGTACATTCTTTGTCATTAAGTCAATTTTCTTGTTTGTAGTTGTATTATTAAGAGTATTTGTGTCTTCTTTGATTAGTTTTGATAGTTTGTTTGTGTTGAGAAAATTGTCCACTTTTTCAAAATTTCCTGGAATTTGTTGGAATACGCTTTTTGAAGTAGTTACTATTTTCAGGATTTTGATGATGTTTGCCGATGTCTGCTGTGATTTTACCTTTGCATTTCTAGTTGCATTGAGGTGAGTTGTTTCTCTTAGTGAGTTTGGCTAGTGGTCTATATGCTTAGTTATTCTTTCAAAGAACCAGCTCTTCGATTTGTTGATGTTTTAATTTTGTAGTCTCAATTTCATTAATTTGTATTCTACTCTTTATAGTAAGTGCTCCAACATTTTGTTTAAATTTGTATATCAATATTATTTCTTCTTGTTGGATTATTCCTTTCACAAATATATAGTGACTTATTTGACTAGTCTGATCAATATAACCTGAAGTTTACTGTGTGTTATAGTTGAATTGCTGTCCTGCCCTGCCTGCTTCCTGCATCCTAGAACATGAAAAGTTGTTTTGTATCCTTCAATTATTAGTTTATGAGTATCTTCACATTAAGTGAGTGTATTGAATGCTACAGATTTTTGGATCCAATCTGTTTCTTGATCCAATCTGCCAGTCTTTTGACTACAGAGCTGATGTCAGTAACTTTGAGGTATAGTATTGAGTTGTGTTGATTATTTATTGTCATTGTCTTCTTTATCTGTTGGTGCATTGCTTTTCTTTCCTGATTTTTTTTTTCTGTTTGTACAATGTCTGTCCAAACTTCCTCTGTGTTTTTAGCTGAGTCTTGTTCATTGTTTCTAAGGAATTCTTGCCTATTTTCTCTAGAGCTGGTGTAGCATTTATGTTCCTTCTGAGCTGGTCTTTTTCATAGAAATACCTTATTTCTTCATTTATGTTGAAGGATAGCTTTGCTAGGTACATTAGCCTGCGTTGAAATTTATTCACTCTTAGGGTTTCAAATGCTGCACTCCGAGTTGATCTGGCCATCAGAGTTTGTGCTGAGAAGTCTTCTGTGATCTAATAGGTTTACCTTCACATGTTTTTGTTTTGTTTTTAATCTGACTGCATTTAAGATTCAGTTTTGTTTTATTTTGTTTTGCTGGTTTTCTGTGAATATAATGAAGATAAGTCTTGGTGAATTTATCCTCTCATTGAAATTTTCTGGTGTTCTATAAGCATTGCATACTTGTATTTTAAATTACTGTCTTATAGTTAGAAATTTTTCTTCTATAATTTCTATAAGCATGATACTGAAGCTCTCGTGTTATCTAGTTTTTCTCTAACTCTGACTGGCTTTTGATTAGTTTTTTGTTTTCAACTAATAGCTATTTTGTTTTGTCATTTATTTAATTTTTGACTTGTTTGAGGTTTTCATAACATAATTAACTGTTTTTCCTCAATATCAGATAATGTCTTTATAGTGTTCACTTTTACAACATATGAATTCTACATTGTCTTTATTTTAGGTATTTATGCTTGACACCTTTTCAGGATTCCATATTCTTATTGACTCTGTGAAATTTCAACTGTTTTAAATAGTTCATCCAATTTTTCACCATTTCTCTAAAATTCACCATGAGTATATCGAGTGTTAATGCTGTGAACTTTTGGTTCATTTCCTCTTTAAAGTCATCTATTTTCTTCATCCCTTCTATGAATTTTTTCATGGTTTTATGTTACTTGTTGTTTGTATTCTTATCCCTATTTCATCCTTTTCTCTGTCTTGGAAGTGTCGTGGGAATATTGAGATCTTCTATTTCCGTATTTCCCCAACTCCTACATATTTTTATATGCCTTCTCTTTTTCTCAATGGTCAGGGGTAACTAAACATTAGAGACTAGAGAAGTGAGGAAAATTTCTGGTTTATATTCATATTTAGTAAGAAGCTGCTTCCTTGTGAGTAATTTCTGCTTTTTAGGCCCAGTGCTCATAATTGCTCCTGTTCTTTAAGCCATTTCATCTCTGTCCCTCTGATTGCTTCACTGCAATATAAAAATTAGCTCACACTTAGGATCTCTTTTTACTCAGTTACAAATGTTCTTACAGAATCTGACTGACTCTGAGTTCTTGGGTTAGGAACTCTTGATGTCTGTCTCCCTGCGTATGGCAAGGGGTTTGGCAATCAAATTTATTGGCACTCAATTATCCACTGAGTCAAGATTATTCCTGTGGAATCAACTACAGCAGCAAAAATCTGATCAGTTGTAGTGGAATCTATGAGGCTAATTGAAAAATATCATACCATAAGATTGTATTTTCAGGTCTCCCATTGGTCTAGAAAGCAAATCCACAGGAATAATGTAAGCATTATAATAACCCAAGTCCTGATTCATAGATGATGTGCACTAAATACACTGGCTGTGTCTCACCTACTGGTAAAAACAGCATTCAACAGTAATTTTATAGAACCAATTATCTAATGCTCAGGGGATTGGAGAATCAGATTATGCCAGGGAGGAAAAGGAGAGAAATAGAATCTGTTTTCTGTTTTTTTTTCCTAAGTCCATTCCTCTGTGGTACAAGAAGGAGAAAGTAGAAGGAGATCAAAGGGTCCTATTGCTGTTAAAGGTATTTATTATATATTTAATAATGGAAAACTATGTACAAATTAGTAATAAATTGGAATGGAAATGATTCTGATTGATTTAAGCCTTTTACAGCTCAGCATACTAATCTAGCTTTATGATTTATGCCTTATGATTAAACATTTCTGCTGGATTGTTAAGGGCAACTTAAAGCAAGACCTGTATAACAGAACATGTAACTTTTGTATCTCCCAAGGTCAGTCAAATCCCTTCAGGGTTTACTTTGGAACCATGTACAGTGCTTTGTAGAACTGTTGTCAGTGTCAGCCATCTGGATGAGTCAGCCATTGCTTGACCAATCTGCTTTCTGTGAAAGCCTGAGAGAATGTTTTCTCTCTAGGTGACTCTCCTTAGGTACACTGTATATCTTCACTTTCTTTTCTCAGTAGCCCCATAATCTCATTGAACAGAAAATTAGGGAAACCACAGCTTCCATTATTGCCAGTTTTCCCAATAATCCACTGCAGTTATAAAACATTGGATTATGTATACAACTACTTTCTCTTAGTTCAATGAGAGGAAAATTTTTTATACCAATAATGATTGGAGAAATTCTTACATGTGCACCTTGTGCGCTGTATGGCTACTGGGAGGACAGCACTAGGCACTGTATCAAATACTGGGAATGTACTACTGACATGTTTTGAAACTGCCACATTATTTCTTATTAAATGCAATAAAAAGATGAAGAAAAAAGATTCTAGATTGATATAAGTCTTAGAGAAGTTTAAGAGAGTCAATTAAAAAGATGGAGACTCAACAACCAGGTTGGATCCCAGCTTGCCTTGCCGGCCCCGCCCCTGGGGAACGTTGAGATGGCTATTGAGACTGGGCATGGTGGCCCACGCCTGTAATCACAGCACTTAGGAAGTTGAAAACAGGAGGATCACTAGGAGTCCAAGATGTGTAGTGAGACCCTGTAGACCCTATACTAAATACATTAAAAAAAAAAAAAAAAAAAAACAGGCAGGAAAAAGAAGACAGTCAAAAACACATGGGTAAAATTAGGGGAATTTCAATAAATAAGGGAGAATTCTCTCACTTATCAAATACTATAGGAAGGAAAAACCAGATGTAAGAATAAGCAAAACACAGACATAAAGACACTCATAAAAGGGAATAGTGGAAAATAACAGAATAAAAGTATGGTAGAATATGTATACAAGGAGGAAAATAGCAAAGAGTGAAAATCAAAATAGATTACAAAATGTACTATAAAATACAATAAAAATAAAATGAGAACATAATACAATCAGAGAAAAATAAAAGAAAAGGACTTCATGGCTCCTTTTCTCAGACTCAGGTTAGGAGCAGGGCATGTCTTTGATCTCTCTGGAAGCCTGAGCGGACAGTCTGTGCCCTGAACAGTGCTAGGTACAGAGGTCTATTAACAGTGAAAATGACTTGCCAATGTGAGCTTCCAGGCCTCTGTAGCTCAAATAAGAACTGGGTGTTGGCCACCAGAGCTGAGCTCAGTGGGAGTGCCCCTAGTCTGCTCTGCAACTGTCAGCCAGTCCCTGTGGCTGTCCTTTCTCTTCCCTTATTCTCCTTAGCAGTGAAGCAAGTGGGACTCTTGGACTGAGGTTCCAACACCTGTCCTGTCCTTCAGTGATGATCCTAACCCTTTCTGTGCAACCATCACCCAGGGCCCTGCTCTGTAGCCACTGGCACCATGGCCTCTGGGGAAATCACTCAGAAAACAGTGGCTCCTCTTCTTAATAACACCTTCAGCTGCATAAGAGTCTCTGAGTCTAAGTAAGGTCTGTGACTCTCTGTGAGCAGCAAAGTTGTTATTTCACAGCCTCCCCATTAGGAGCTACAGAGCCACTCTCTGCGGAGCTACCTGGTCTTCAGTATGCAGCCATGACTTATTTCTTCTGTATAACTTCATCTTTTCTTCTCCTTTGTCAATTCCCTTGTGTTTTTGGTTCCTCTCTGAGCAATTCTTTTCCAGACTCCAGGAAACTGGTCTTAAAGAAACTGAGTTACTGGCACCCATTGCTCCAAATGCTATTGTTTTCTTTTCATGATCTGGAAAACTTTTTAAATTTTCCATAACCCAAGCAAAACCTGGAAGTGGTTTATAAGGAGCTTGGGTGATTCAAAGCCAAGCAAAGGCTGAAAACTGTCCCCTCTAGCTCAAATTCTCCTAAGTGACACTGACTCACCTTCCATTAACACACCAGAGGGCAACTTTATGGATACTTTTTGCAGTAAATATAACTTGATACAGATTAAGTCAGTCATGGAAATGCACACAAAGAAATATGTCAAGTGCCAGAGGTCTGCCTGTCTCTGTTCCTACCCCTGCCATAACGCCCCTCTAAATGGCTGCATGAAGGGTCACTATCTTCTGCAAGGAAAGTATAGAAGTAACATACAGAAAGACTGATATATTATTTAATTTTTCCTCTTAGTTCATGAGTATTCTAAATGTAACAGACACTATCAAAAACAAGGACAAATGGCAGAAGATAAGGTACCCTTAGTTGTACTGAGCACGCACAATCAACTTTCTTGGCTACCACAACTCTAGGAAGCATTTGTACAGTTATTCTCATTTTTTATAGATTGTTCATAGAATGAAGATCACTGGATATCTTCAGTTATCATGCGGCAATCTTGGTTTAATTCTGTCACAAATCAGTTCCTGCATGTACGTTGCTTGAAAAACCATTACATATTCAAAAGTAAACTCTGAGAGCTTGAGTGGTACATTATTTGATGACCATATTTTGTGCCTAAGTACTACACTTGGTAAGTTGTTAAAGCAGCACTTGTGGGCTTATACCTGCAAGCCCTGGTTGTCTTGCCACTGATGCTCTGAGGTTGCGTCATGCAAGAATGTGTGTCAAGAGACAGGGCTCACATCAAGGTGGCCAGGAGGCAAAGAGAGAGGAAGATGCAGGGTCCTGATGTCCCCTTCCAGGGTATAACCCGAACGATGCACTTCAGTCCACCAGACCCTGACCTTTAACCATTCCACATCCCGTTGTACCACAGGCTGGGACAAATGGCACCGGGGACATCCCCAGAAGTCCTGTATTTCCATGAGGTATGAATAGCTAAACAGGCACAGTAAGAGCACTCTCTTTAAAAAGCAGAAAAGTGTTAATTTAGGGAAGAGTTCAAAGAAAGTCTGCGGGTTTGCTTCTCCACAACTTTACATGACAGCAAATAATTTCGAACAGACAAGTTACAAGCTCTATAAAACAGAAGTGCAAAGAAGCTCTCCAATGTATAAGGAACTGGGAAGCAAGGAGAGAGTAGGCACTTATTCCAGTGAACTTATTCCAGTGGACTTAGGGATAACCCAAACTTCATACTCCAATAATAATCACATGATTTAAGGTTATAAAAATATATAGTGCTAGAACAAGAAATTCATTTAAAAGAAACCTCTTAAAATAAAATGTAAAGAAGTAAGATAAAGCCAGGTGGGGTGGCACCCATCTATAATTCTAGCACGTGAAAGGCTTAAGGAGGAGTCCAAGTTCAAGGCCTACATGGTCTACATAATGGATTCAAGGCCATCCCTGGCTACAAAGTGAGACCCTTCCTCAGATAAACAAATAAATAAACATACCAACTGATAGTACAAAAATGAAGGAAACTATGTGAAAGGATAGCAGTTGTGGCTTGGTTCTATCTCTTACCCCAATACATAATGTAGTTTTAAAGAAGGGCTTTGCCATAGGTGGCTGAATCTAGAGAGTGTGGTGCTGGGCTTAAGGGTGTCTGCTTACCAAATCAACTTACTGATTGGTCTGGCACTGTCCCAATCCTAGAAGCCTAGATAAGAATATAAAATGGGCAGAAAGTTGTCAACATCCCGGTTGCTTTTGTTACTCATGGCATCATGAACTGTTCTCCAGGATACCTCTCTGCCAAGCTACCCTACTTTGCAGTCAGCCACCTATCAACTGAAATCTCTTCAAAGTGAGCTAAATAAGCCTTTCCTCCTTTAACTTTAGGTACCCAGTATTTTGTCTCAGCAATGAGGGAAAAGTGACAATAGCAAATGATAGAAAAGAATCAGGGAGAGACAAAACAAAGCATATTTAAAATAAATAGAACTGGTTAACCTCTTCCTTATTAAAAGACATGTACCAGGTGTGATGGTGCAAGCATATGGGTAGCTGAGGCAGGAGGATTTCTGTGAGTTTGAGGCCAGCTGAACTGCACAGTAAGTATTTCAATGCAGCCAGAACTACATAGCAAGATGCTGGTTCAAAAAACCAAAAACAACACACACATACACACACACACACACACACACACACACACACACACACACAGAGACAGAGACAGAGACAGACAGAGACTTTCAAAGTAAACAAATGACATCTATTTTCAAAACAAAACCAACATCTAAGAAAATTAGGGACTAAGAATGAGTAAGGAGAAAACAATCACAAAGAACATTAATTGACAAAAGAAAGGGGATCTACATCTTTACATCTCAGACTGCTACCTGTAACCCAGGACCCATGCTTACCTTACCTACTGAAGCGACCTTGGTTTTATGGGGCACAACAGTATTTGAAGCTGCCAGTGAAGGTCAAAGATCTTGCAGGACTACGTTTTGGCCAGGAGATAGGAGTGGAAGGTACAGGGGAGGTTCCATCGAAGCAGTGGGCCATGAGCCGAGCTCTCCCTTGCTGTGCCTTCCCTCTTCCTTCTTTCACTGTCCACACTGTAACCCCGGTAGGTGGAGCTGTCTGTCTTAAGGTTATATGGAGACCAGGAAGATGAAAGTAGCTCAACCAGGCCAAGAGGATGCAAGGAGCCCAAGTGTCCCTTGAGGTACAAGGACATCATGGAGTCTCTCTACCCTCCAGCCAGGTGGAGTGGCACCTCTGTGGCACTGACTCTGCTACTGAGGATGGGGAGGAACAGTCACCCTGCTTAAATTACTGCTCCACTATTTGTGCCCGAAAGCACTTCTTAGCCAAAATCAGATCATGCTACAAGACAAGTCAAAACCCAAGGGGAAAAAGATATTAACTGTGACAAAATTGACTTTCAGATTGACATAACCCAATATGAATATGTATTTCACAAGCCTTTCCTATGATTATAATACAAAATCAAAGTATGTAGATGAAAATCTGCAGGAATACAAAGAGAAACTTTCAGATTCTCAGTTATAATGAGAAATACAGACTAACATTATGTAGTCTTTGGAAAGTTAGACAGAAACTTGTACAGAGATAAAGCAATGAGACAACTGTCAAATAAATAAGGATATTCATGATACACAAATGAAAGTATGTGCATGTATATCTGCATGTGTGTAATTGTCTGATAAATATAATTTTAAGGTTTTTTTTCCAAAATGAATTACATGTAAATTTTTAAATGTTTAATATACATATTGTTCCCAAAATATAATTTAAGAAATAATTAGATAAAATTATGTTGAACAAAGAAGTAGAAATTTGAAGGCGGTCACAGTAATTTAATCTAGATATAATTCAAATTTATAATACAAAACTTAGCTAAAAGAGAACCAAAGGAAAGGTTATTGTCTTAAATACTTCTAATACAACCTGAAAGAATAAAACTAAATGCCAGGCATTTAACCTAGGACTCAGATTAAGAAACAACAATTAAAAAAAAAA
>PVJA010007865.1:38122-66884 GCA_004027025.1 Myocastor coypus | reverse complement strand
GTACTCATTTGTAGGTATTTCTTAGACATTTTCAGGCCACTCGAAATCTGAAGACCAGCCGGGCATGGTGGCTCATGCTTGTAATCCCAGCACTTGGGAGGCTGAGGCAGGAGGATTGGTGTGAGTTCGAGACCAGCCTGGGCTACAAAAGTGAGCTCAAGGCCAGCCTCAACTGTATAGCGAGACCCTGTCTCAAAGAGATTAAAAAAAAAAAAAAAAAGAAAAAAAAGAAAGAAAGAAATCTGAAGACCAGAATCTGGGTGCTGGAGTACCTGGGATTATAAGAATTTCTCTTCTACACTCTTTTTTTTTTTTATTCTACTGGGTCAAATCACTTTCACTTTTTATTTTATTGTATTCTTGATTTTATTTTGCTGTCCCATCAGTCCATGTTACTTGTGGGTTCCATTCTTCTTATATATTTTTAAGCATTCAGCAGTATTTAATATATAAGAGTTTAAAAATCTGATGTATGCACAAATAGCTCTTTGCTTATTCTATTTCTGTCCTTTGGTCCCACTGCCCAAAGACAACCACTTTCTTCTTTTATACTCATTCATTATTTTTATCTCTGTGTTGCAAATGGATTGTACTTTTTGGTTTATCAAATTTAAACATCCTTTTTAGTTTTTTTTTTTTTTTTTTTACTGCCACTATTACGCTATTTCCTTCCCCCATCCTCTCAATTTTCTTTATCACTATTTTTAGTTTCATTATTAATCATGTTTTTTTGTTTTTTCTTTTTTTTTAATTTTTGAGACAGGGTCTCACTGTGCAGTTCAGGCTGGCCTTGAGCTCACTTTTGTAACCCAGGCTGGTCTCGAACTCACAACGATCCTCCTGCCTCAGCCTCCCAAGTGCTGGGATTACAGAATCATGTTTAGATTACTATGACTATGCATTTATCACTGTTGAGTGAAGAAGTATGCTGTGATTACTTTGGGTTTTGATAAAAGTAATGCTTCTGCTGAGGAATCATGTCTTTCAGTTCAGAAAAAAGGAATATATTGTCTATTAGTTAGGGTGTACTGAACTTCTATAATAAGTAGACCCTAAAATGGAGTGGTCTTGTCACAAAATAAGTGCATTTTTCACAAATCAGTGAGGACAGGATAGGCAATGAGAACCCTACTCACAACTGCAGCACCACAGTAAGTTACCCCTGGGATGGCGAGATGGTTCAGTGGTCTAAGCGCCTGCTTAGGAAAGCCCCACCCTCAGGGCAGGCTGAGCTGGCAATAATAATAATAATAATAATAATAATAATAATAATAATAATAATAATAAGTTTCCCCCATTACAGTTTTCTAGTTTGTGGTACAATGCTACAGAATTAGTCCTCTGTTAAAGATGAGGAGTTTTATTATGTTACCTGTTGTGAACTTCCTAGAAAACTTAGCAAATAACTCTAATGGTACATTTATTCATCAGACAGTAATACCAAGGCTACAATAGTAACATGCTATACTGAACCACAGTTTAATCAAAAAGAATGTGAGGTAAAAAGAAACTGACACGTGTCTATCAAGGAGAATCATCTGGACATGTGATACAAAGCGTTTGGAGCCCAAGTTCTATGAAAAGGGCTTTCATAAAGGCCTTTCTCATTCTAAATGGATTTGTTCTCTGGCCCAGGCAAATGATACTCCAGGTCACTGAGAGAACTTGAGGAGGTCACTGAACTTCTCTTAGTTACCCATGAAGCTCTGGGGCAAGTGGCAGATGTTCCATACATCATTACAATGTTTATGATAGGAATAGTCCTATTTTGGGGGGCCAGAGAGATAGCTCAGGGGCTACCTGAGTTTGATCCCCAGTTCTGGAAAGAAAAAAAAGAGAGAGAAAGAAAAAAAGAAAAGTGAATAGTCCTATTTTTAAAAATTTTATTGCAAAAATCTCAGCCACATTCTGAAGTGTAAGTAAGAAAGAAACCTCACATCCCCCAACCACTCAACCTTAGTAAGCATAATTATTTTACTGAGCTTCTTTCCTCTATAGCCCCAGTGCAGCCCACCCCTCCCCCACTTTGGGGGAAGGAGCTAGAGTATTTTCAAATAAATCTATAAGTACTTCAGGAAGCTTCTTGAAAATAAAAAGGCCACATTTATATATAGTCACAATTTTATTATTGTACTTTTAAAAATTAACAGTACTTCTATAATAACCAATACCTAGCTCCTTCTTATATTTCCTTTATTTCCAAAAAAAGAAAAAGATTTTTCATAGTTGATTTATATAAATATTCAAATTGGTGTCCTAAAATGATTCAGTTATTATATTTGGGTGTGATTTTTACTTATGTCAAGAAAAGTTTAAGTGCCAGATGTGGTGGCACACCCCTGTAACCCCAGCATTCAGGAGGCTGAGGCAGGAGGATCAAGATCAGTTCCAGACCAGCCTCAGCTTCATAGTGAGTCCAAGCCAGCCTGAACTATGAAGCAATACCTTGTCTCAAAAGAAAAAAAGGTCAAGGTTCTTTCATTTTGATCAATTCCCGGCTCCTCTGCCACACACACTTCGTATGCTCTCACTTTGTGAAAGCACTGAATGATTTGCTCTACACAGTGTCCTCCCTTGTGGAGTTGTCTCATTGCTTTCATATGGGGTCATTTAGCTTGTCTCCTTATGCCCTGTGTTTCCAGAGCTCATATTTAAATTAGACTTAAACTCAATTTTTCTTTTGGTAATATTTTATAGTTGGTTCTACATAGTTTATATTTCATCACATCAGGAAACATACTTTTAGTACTGTCAAGATTGAGTGGCGGACCCCACTGATGACAGTCTAATTCATGACAGTTTCCCAGGCTGGGCATGGTGGCACATGCTAAGGCAGGAGGCTAAGGAAGGGGATTGCCATGAGGTCAAGACCAGCCTGGGTTACCTAGTGAGTTCAAAGTCAGCCTGAATTACATAACAAGAGGGCCAGAGGGAGAGCTTAGCACCATGAGGGCCTGGCTGGCAAGCTCAAGGTCCTGAGTTCAGTCCCTGATACCAAAAAAAAAAAGAGATAAAGGAAATAAAATAAAATTTCCCATTGCTCTTACATTTAATGGATTTATCATCCTTTGAGCAACAATACCTCATTCAGTCATTTCATTAAGAATTACAAAAAGATAATTTTGAAAATCAGTCATTCCAGGGGACTGGGGAGATAGCACTGTGGCACAAGTGCCTGCCTGGCAAGTGCAAGGCTGTGAATTCGAAACCCAGTCTCACAAAAAAAAAAAAAAAAATCAGTCATTCATTCTTTATTTATTGGTAGTTTTATACCTAATAAATTTTCTTCATCCACTATAGCCATTTGGTTACTCCAGACAGGTTTCATATGAGAGAGGTAGAATAAATACTGCCAGTGATCATTTTGTAGAGTAGTAAGATATCCGAAAAACTCCCACTGCTATTCAGTAAGCTTCATTCCCCTCCCACACTGTATCTTAATAACTAGTAGATTTCTCCATGTGCCTCATTTAGTTGCATACATTTTTCTTCTTAATGCTGAATTGGTCATCTAGGCCCCTTCTGAATAACATCTTTTAAAAAATAGCTTGTGAGAGCTTCTTCGCTTTTTAGTGCAATAATACCAGGCCCAACTTGTACATTTTCTAACACAAGCTGCAGTTTCTACCAAGAATCTTGGTTCTTTTTTGTGAGGAATGAGAGTTGCTCTTAGAGACTACAATCTGGATGCTGAGGGAGCTCTACAGCACTACAGTGTTACTGCTTCTGGCCTATTGAATGAGCAAGCTAATTCATTATTTTGAAAGTAAGCAAATATTTCTGGATTAGAAGCAAAGTTTCTTGATTCCATTGAGAAGGCTAAGTGTTTAAGAATGACATTTTATAAAAGTTTCCTAAGTACATTTGACATTGTTTGCACTCAACAATAGCAAAAGTCATTTTCTCTTCCAATTATAAATCAGTAAGAAAGATAGGATTTGATTCTGTAAAAATAGTTGGTATTCATCAGATTAACCTTTGTTGGAAACCTGCCATAGGTTAGCCAGAGTGATTAGTCATGATCCTGTCATCAGATAGTTTATCCATAAGTAGGACAAATTAGGAGAGATAAATACTGATTCTTTTCTTAAAATTTTATTTATTTATTTATTTTTATTATGGCCAGCTCAGCCTACCCTGGGGGCAGGGCTGGCGCAGCATGTGGTGCTCAGGATTGAACCGTGGTCCCTGCTGCCGCCTAAGCATTCCTAAGCAGGCGCTTTAGACCACTGAGCCATCCCACCAGCCCCTAAATATTGATTCTTCATCAGAGCTAAGGATATTAGTGTTAGGCTTCTTTATGTAGTAAGCAATAATCTATCAAAAGTTAGTATTTTAAAGGATAGGTTGAAATAATGTGAGTTAGAAATCTGGTGGAGGATATTGAGGAAAACCAGGAACGTCCCTATATACTTTTTGCACTGTATTCCTAACCTCAAACAGTTGTAATCTCAGGAAACTACATTTTCACCATTGGGGACAAACTACTGGGTTGAACTGATATGAGTTCTGCCCAAGAGGGAGGTTGCAGTAGGTTGGGTCTGGTTGGTTTGGTTTGATTTGGTTTTGCAGTAAGGGGAAATCCAACCCAAAGTCGTGCCACCACTGGGCTTCACCACTAGACTACTTTTTGGAGATACATCTCATTTGCCCAGGCTGGCCTTGAGCTTGTAGTTCTCCTATGTCTCAGGCTCCTGAGTATTGGCACTGTGGGTGTGTGCTACACCTGGCCAGAGGAATTTTTTTTTTTAAATGTTCTCTTGATTCTCAGGCCAGTGAGATGGCTCAGTGGTCTGAAGTGTCTGCCTAGGCAAGCTTATTAGGCAACTTCAGGGACCATGGTTTAATTCCCTGGCATCACATGCTGCGCCAGCCACACCTCCAGGGCTGGCTGAGCAGCCATGATAAAAAAAAAAAAAAAAAAGTGTTCTCTTGATTCTTAAGAACAACTCATCAGTGTATCACAGATGGTTCCAATAAATTTAACTGAAGGAAAAAGAACTAATTTTACCCAAAAGTTGGAAACTTTTATAGATGGTCTCATTTTGGAAATGAAATTAGAAGTGTTGGCTAGAGATTATGTAGCTTTTGTAAAAGCCAGAATTTGGCCTCATTAAAGCCTTCTAGTATTGGAAATTCAGTCAGAGCCTGAAGTTAATTAAATCCATTATATGTTTACTTTATGGGAAAGCATTAGGCAAGGCACTCTTTGGAGCCTGGAGTGGAGATGGAAGGAAGCAACAATTAATAAGACATAGACACAAAATAGAGAGGTCTGGAAGAATGAGGGGGTACCAAAGTAAGCACAATGAGGTTAAGAAAGCAGATTTATTAGGCAGCATGACATAACCCAAGATGAGAAAAATGTTCAAGCGAAGTTGCAGACAGCTGTAGTTGAAGTATGAAGAAGAGAATAATTCTGAAGGGTGAACAATTACAAAAGACTTCAAGGAAGGGGTTTCTAAACTAAACCTTGAGGAATGAGAATGTTGGCGGAAAGTATGAGGGGAATTCCATCTAAGGAAATGGCATACTCCAGGGAAGTGGAGAGTGTGACGAATGAAACTGAAAAGTTATGGCTGAGTGATGGAGGCCTGCAGATGTAGTACTACTAAGGCCAGATTTTAATTGTTACCCCTTTCTGTAGGCCAACATCTCTTATTTTATACTCTCCTAAATACTCTATCACTAATTTTAGAAAATATATCCCTCTTTAATAACATCTCTAATAAACATCCAGGCTGGGGTTATAGCTCAGTGGCACAACGCCTGCCTTGCAAGCACCAGGTCCTGAGTTCGATTCCCGGGACAAACAACATCAATAAAAATCTATTATAGCTCTTCAAAGTGTGTTAGGCTTAAACTGAGACTGAGCCACTTTCCTTGGCCCACAGCCTCCTGCCTGGTGTCACACCAATCACTGCTGAGCCCATCTTTACTGCTCTGGCCACTCTTATTCTTCTCCAACCCACCAGGCTAGTGCTTGCCTTGGAACTTTAGTATAGTTGCGTTTACCTGTTCCCTTCCATCAGGAAAAAGTAAGTAATCACTCACTAACACCATTAAGTCATCCTGTGTAACTATCATAGAGGAGCTTGCTGTTTACTGCAGTATCCCCAGTGTCTGGAATATGTGCTGGCCAGGGAGTCATGAATGAATAATTCTTGAACAAACTTGACAAATGATATCTATGTTTCCATTAGTAGCACTACTGAAATGCTTCTTTTGATACCACTGATACTATTTTGTTAATGGGATAACAAAGCTCTGTGTTTCTCTCTTATTTACGCTGTAGGTATGAAGCTCCACAGGTCGCTTTGCGTTGTGGGATTATGCTGAGAGAATGCATCCGGCATGAGCCACTTGCCAAAATCATCCTCTTTTCTGATCAATTCCGAGATTTCTTCAAGTATGTGGAATTGTCAACATTTGATATTGCTTCAGATGCCTTCGCTACTTTTAAGGTAAAAATGTTTGCTTTAGAATCTGTCTTTTTAAGTGTGGCCTCTGAAAAGACAATTTATTTGATTTTCCTTCCTGCAGTACCAGGGGTTGAACCTGGAGAATTACACATGCTACCCCCAACCCAACAGTTTAATTTTATTTTAAAATTTCATTTTAAAAAGACAGAAAAGGGCCAATGAGATAACTCAGCTCAGCCTGGGTTTGATCTCCAGCACCACGTGCCTCGCCGGCCCCATCCCTGGGAGTTCTGAACCAGCCACCTAGACAGGGTATCACAGGAGAACCACTACAAGTCTGAGCTGTGTAGTGAGACCCTGTGCCAAATACATAAAAATTAATTAATTAAAATAAAAAGGAAATTCTATTTCTTAGGCTTGATTGTTGCCAGCTATGTATGATGTGTACCACAGAGACATCCGTAAATAGCAGTGAGTGAGGACAGTCTGTCCCATTATGGAAAAACAACTAAAACTACTTGTCACTTGCTTACATAAAAATAATTCTGATGTATGTAGCTAAATGACAAAAGTAACCTGTAGTGCTTTGGGTACACCATCCCATCATTGAAGGGGTTAAGCTTCCCTCCAGGAGCACAGACACAGAATACCTCTGGAAGGATATGTAGCAATGGAGAGGGAGACCTGGGTAGGGGGAGACAGAGAATTACCTCATAGAATATGAAGAAGCCCCACTGCTTTGTCAGTATAATTTTAAAATTTCCACAGGGTGAAATAAAATTTTAAGTATATTAGAATTTTGATATCATGATTGGTTTTATATATATATATTAATGTATATATGCACACATATATGTTATATATATTTGTATTTTAGCAGTACAGATAATCATAGTAACATATTTTTATCATCTCAAATGTACTAGGTCATTTTGTGGGAAATACATTTATTTCACCTAACTTAATTTTTAAAAATTTTAATCATGGTAAAATGCTATGGTAGTGAACCTCTGGCACATGTCCTATACCAGGCTGCTTGATATCACTGAAAGCTCTAAAAGCTTTGCCATCACTGATACAGTTAGTACATATAAAAGTTAATCTTTTAAGTGTATAGTTTAGTAGGCTTAAATATAATCACATTGTTGAACATTCAATCTCCAGAGATTTTTTATCTTGCAGTTAAAAATATATACCTTTTAAACAGTAACCCCCCATTTCCCTTCCCTTAGCCCTTAGCAAACATTCTATCTTATGTTTCCATATGTTTTATGATCAAAAAGATGTTCGGCAATTATGTGAGAAAATGGCATAGACTTCATACATTCAGTGAGTGATATTACCCCAAGGATTTCTTTTTAGAAAAGCATTTGTTTGTGCTTATTATCTTGACATGCTTTAATATTTTTTCTTAATGTTTGTGGCATGTTCATTTTCCAAAGGTGAAAACTCTTTGTTCTCTGGGAGCAGATAAAAGGTTTGAAAACAAAAAGCTAGTTGATGTATAGGTTGGTGTAGGCAGGTGGCAATTAGCTAGAAGTGTTTTTGTTTGGATAATAATAATTAACAAAAAATAAATTTTAAGATGACTAAAACAGTCTGACTTTCTTTGTGTCTACCAAGTTGGTTTGGAAGGCCATTTTAGAAAAGGAATTGCAAAAATATTTTAAGCTAACAATAGGCTTTCAGACTGACTATGAAGTAAATAAAATTTATTTACTTGTAAGCATATCTTTAGATTCATTTCCTTAAAAGCATTTTGGCAATTTAATTGTTCTATTTACATAATTGAAATATACTTCTACATTTTTTCAGAATATAAATGCATAATATTAAAAAATTACTGGGTGAAATGACTTTACATGCTATCTTAAATACATATTTTAACAGTGCTGACATAGTTCATATCTTAGTATGACTATGTAGCCTAATGGTTACTTAATGGACAGAGTTTGAAAAGTTACCTATGACTGGGACCATAATTCTTTTTAATAGCTCTCCAGGGGTGGCAGAAGGGAGAGCTGTAGTTTGAAGTGTAGAAAACTACCTATTATCAGTAGCTAAAAGTGTACTCAGTACCAGAGAAGGTGTCTTGAATCTGTTAAAAAGTATTCCAGCTCACAAGTGGGAGAGAGTGTTGGGATAAGAGTGAGAAGAGCTGAGTGAATCAGGGTTGGGGTGGGAGGGTGGGGGAACAGAGAGAGGAGGAAAAGGAGGGGAGAGGGGAGAGGGGAGAGGAGAGAGCAGAGAGTAGAGAGAGGCTTAGAAAAATTTAGTTCTGGTGCATGAAAATCAGCCAAAGGTAGAAGGTGCCCAAGACTGAAGAAAGATGCAGACAAATCCAGGATCCTACCAAGTATAATTTGTTGGGAACTTAAGGACAGAAGTATGTCTTGGGTGGCTGGAAGACTAGAGGCTCCCTATATCCAAAGTTAAGAGAATGGCTTTTATATGCTAAGCTACACAGAGGTGGGCTGTGAACAACCAGAACGTTATCTTGGTTTTCTCAAAACTATTAATATGTTAAGTCCATTAGGTCCAGAAACAGTTCAGGCATCAGTGGCCAGCACAAAACACACAGCTGACCACTTTAATGACTTTGTTTATTCTATAGGGTGTGAGGTGTGCTCCAGGGTCTCCTGGTGGGCAAGAGGGCAATTATGACAAAGATGTCTGTAGTCACCTTACAATGGATCCCTACATTAAAGAGGAGAGTATGAGGGGCAACAAAGGCAGAGTAAGGAAACAGAAAACTATGCAGAGTGACAAAGAATGAGGAAAGACGGGAAGAGTGGAAAGGCCTGGGAACAAACCCCAAGGATACCATGTGCAGTGAAATCTCAGGAGCCTTGTCTGAGTCACAGATAGCTTGGCCTGGCAGGCAAAATACCTGCCCCATGGATGACAGTGACCTCCCAGAAAAGGAAAATCTATCTTTTGTTTGTTTGTTTGTTTGTTTTTCTTTCTTTCTTCTTTCCATTTATTTATTTATTTATTTATTTATTTATTTATTTATTTATTTAGCAGTACTGAGGATCAAACTCACTACCTTTTGCTTGCTAGGTAGGTGCTTATGCTGCTGAGCTACTGAGCTATATCCTTGGCCAAATGGCGAATCTAGAGCATGATCAGACAGGCCTCCATCACACTGAAAAGGAACAAGACATTTAGTACAGTTACTGGCTCCATTTTTTTTATTTTTTTATTATTATTTTTTTTTTCTGATAAAATGCCTGGGCTTTAAAGACTAAGGCAGTGTTTCATAATAGATGCTACTAGCCCAAATTCTTCTTTTTTATCAGATGATTGTTTGCTGTCATAGAAACAAGTTAGTACCTTTATTGAAGAAAAGAACCCTGAGTAAGACTTCACATAATTACAAACGAAGAACAAAATCTAAGGGGAAAAGAAAATATTCAATAAGTATCCCCAAAGTTTTTCAACATTTGTTAGAATAAAAGATACTATGACTAGAGCTGTAGCTTGATGGCAGCATGCATGCCTAGCATGTGCAAGGCCAGCACCAATCAACCAGCCAATCTATCAGTCATACTTTTATTTATTTATTTTCTTTTTAATTTTTTTTATTACTTTTTTTTAATGGCCAGTTCAGCTTGCCCTGGGGGTGGGGCTGTTGCAGCATGTGGTGCTGAGATTGAACTGCGGTCCCAGTGGTTACCTAAGCTTTCCTAAGCAGGCACTTTAGACTGTTGAAAAATCTCATTGACCCCTATCAGTCATACTTGGTAATAATTCTTGCTATCATATTTTCAATAATATTGAATGACAAAAATAAACTATGATATTTACATTTGTATTTTTATTTTCTATTGAACTACAAAATAACCATAAAAGGTATTTTTTTACATTTTACCAGAACACTTTTGTAGTCAATATAACAGTGACCATAGGCTTTTTTTTTAATTACCTGATCTCAGTGGTTGGTTGGTTTTATTGGCCTTGATTTTTGTTGTCATTTTTCACTGGAGACCTGCTTTGTTAGCTTTGCTCCAAGATGACCATGGCCCAATTTAATTATTGTTCTCACACTGTTAGTTTATATAGCTATTTTTCCATGGTATCGTTTAAATGTATTCCTTTCACTAAAAAAGATTCTGTACAATCATCATCTCTTTCATCCATCCCTGCCTGCAAGGATCTATGGAATTGAAGTGGCTTGAATTCCATCTCTCTCACTCTGCCACCTGGTTAACTGTGCCACTGAATAGTTAGCTAACCTTCAAGTTTCACTTCTGTGAAATTAAGAGCACAATCCCTGCTTTTGGATTGTTGTGAAGATTAGCACTAACATGTGGCATGCACAGGGCACACGCCCTACACTGAAGCTCCTAACACGCAGCAGCTGCTGCTGGCTCAACCTCACACTTGTGCCACTCTCTCTCTCACCTACCCTGAGTTTCCTAATCGGAATTCACTAAAAAATGTCAAGGTCAGGGCCAGGGATATAGCTCAGCTGGATAAGTGCCTGCCTGGCAAGCGCAGGGTCCTGAGTTCAATCCCGGGTACCACAAAAAAAAAAAAAAAAAAAAAAAAAAAATGTCAAGGTCAATTTTTTTTAGCATAATACTTAAACGGTGTGTAACCTAGCCCTACTGGACCAAAACTATTTGGAGCTAGAATGAAATGTGCTATCTTTCAAGTTTGACCTTTTTTTCATTTGAAGTTTCTGGTTTTACCTTCTTGGGAAGGATCCTAGTGTTTTTGTAGGTTTTCCTCCCACTCTGCTATGTGATATATATATATAGGAGCCAAGGCGCCCTAAGTCCAGCCATGAAGATGGCTTTCCATAACCAAGAGAGTGACCCAGGGCTGCACTTGGGTTTTATTCATTGGAGAAAGGGGAGTGGCTTGAGAAAGGGAATTGTGGGAAAAAGGTGAGCACTGTGAACTGGGCTAGGTAGGAGGCCTGTATTCATCTCCGCCATATTCAGAGAGGATATGCCAAAGAAGTAATTTGTATCAGGCTACTGAGATAGTAGCTAATATTCTGGGCGTCTGGTGCTTCAGCTCTGATGTGTAATCCTTCAAGCCCCAGGAAGTCCTAGCCTCTATCTCGAGGCTCAATCCCAGCTGACACCATGGAGCATTCATTGGCTCATTGTCCTGTTATCAGGGAAATACGTGTGCCATCTTCAAAAATTACCACCAGCACCTTGGCTAGACCATTGTACACTGCTTAAGGCCAACTGAGAGGATAATGAGGAGTCTTAGCCAGCTCTGTACATTTTAATACAAGGAAATAGGGTCAGGCTCAGTCAAAATGGAGATAGTTGCTTTTTTTCAAGGAGAGCTGCTCAGGTGGTCCTCCACAACATATAGTGAAGTACAAGTTATATTTGTATATTTGTGTGTGTATGAAAGCATATATATATACATATACACATGGATATATACTTATGATTCATTTTGTGCATATATCTCCTGTATACATAACTTTGAGTGTATCTACATATATACCTTATGTATACATTCAAGTGTAGGTATAGACAGACAGCCTGTCATTTATTGGCCTTACCCACATATATATGCTGCAGGAATTCCACCTTATGGTAATATATTTTTCTATTACTGATTTTTTAAAAAGTTTATATATTTGGTACAGGGTCTCACTATACAGTCTTTACACACACACACACACACACACACACACACAAATTGTGAGATAATAGCAACCTAATTAGCTCCATTGGGCCACATGGTAGCTTTCTGTATTTGTGATAAAATTTCTGAAATAAACAACTTACATGTTATTTTGACTCATAGCTCCAAAGGTTTTGCAACCACAAGGCAGATCCAACCAATAGATTACAAGTTCTTTTGCAGGGCAAACAAAGGATTGCAAAGTGTGCTCTCAAAGGTGAAGACACACAGCTTCACTTATTGAAAGTCACAGAAAATGGTGCTGGATGACTAAAGGACTGCACACTGTGCAGATAAATCAGGCTCTTGGGCAAGACAGGCAAAAAGAGAGACTGCAGCTCCTCTGACCTGGCGTCCTGTGAACTGCTCCTTGGGAACCAAACCTTCAGGACATGGTTTTGGGACCTTTAAGATCCCAGCCAAGGGCTGAGGGGGTAGCTCAGTAGTACAGCTCTTGCCTCATGTATGAGGCCCTCGGTTGGAGCCTGAGCCCTGAGAAAACAATGCAAGCGTTATACAGTGTACTTGTGTGTCAGAACCTCAAATTGTACGTGTTCAACAGACTGTCAGTTAAAAATAAACTACCAAGAATTAGTATAAAATGCTTTAACTATTGTACCTTTTCTTGTTATTAAAATAGTGGCAACTTCCTGGAACCTTTATTCACCAGTATTTTACCTTTAATGTTTGGCCTTTGCTTATTTAACACAGTTATAAAGTGAAGCATAAGCATCAATGGCTTGTGATTGTCAACCAAGGCTCTATTTCTGTGCCTCCTTTTGATGAGTCAGAGGGAAAGTTTTGTCCCCTGTGTGGGGGGGTCAGTACCCCCTGAGGAGCAACTGGAGAAGACAGATCTTAGGGTCTTCTGCATCCCTAAGAATTGAGGTTAGAGTCCCTAGGAGGGAATTGTGGTAAGACCAAAGAAAGAAATACTTAAAAATTGTAGGAAAAGAACTACAGCTTGAGGATACAAAGTTGCCCAGGGAGGGCGTGTCTGTGGCCTCCCCCGGTGTGTTTATCTGCTGTTATTCCAGACCTATCACACCCAAGTCCTATAAAAACACTGTAAGCTCATAACTTAGTTCAGGTGATAAACTTAACCTTAAGACAGAGAAACAAAGACTTGTAAAAGCATTTTTTAGGCAAAATATTTTAGATCATTCATCTTTCAACATAAAAAAGACTTGACCCTGGTTTTCTCCTGTGAAGTATTTCATCCTTTCTTGTATAAAATGTCCTGGTACCTTTCTGTGGTAAAGGAACAAATTCTACAGAGCTCCACCTCCAGAAACACACACAGATATTCCTGGTTCCAAGTTGTAATGCCCGTCTCTTGAGGGCCTGCATTCTATTTTATTTGAATATGCACTTTAAATTCTGCCTACCACATCCATTTATGCCCCTTAAAAAATAGAAGTGGGCAGAGAAAAGCGCCTGCCTTTACTCTGTGAAACTATTTTCTATGTCTTCCACAAGCTTTGGGGAAGCTTTAATTAAATATGTATTAAAGTATATGACTTTATTTTGAAAAACTTTAAAGTTCTTATTTTTAATTAAATTCTGCACAGTATCTGAGCAAAGAATTAGCCTCTAAACTTATAAAAGGGATTAGGTAGGGTATTTTCATTCAACATTAAAGGAAAATAAGGATATTATTTCAATGTGGGTTGAAGACTGTGCAAAGTCCCCTCATGCTGTTATGCCACTTTCTCCATGTTTATATTGATAATAAGATAGGATTGCTGGGCCTGGCGGGATTGCTCAGTGGTCTAGAGTGCCTGCTTGGGAAAGCTTGGGCGGCTGCAGGGACTGCGGTTCGATCCCTGGCACCACATGCTGCGCCAGCCCTGCGCTCAGGGTGGGCTGGGCCGGCTATAAAAATGAGTGAATAAACAAAGGTTCTGAAACAAGAAAATAAATAAATAAAATTAAAAAAAAAAAAAAAAAAGACAGGATTGCTGCTCTCCAACTGTGAAGGGATCCGTCGTGTTTCTCAGCATACTGCACTAGTGCCTCACAACCCATTTACCAGTGACACAAGATGACACCCTTCAATGGTCATTCCTGTGTTTGCCTGAGTCCTAGAACCTCCTTTGGAAAGGGGTAGGGGAGCCAGATGTGCTGGCACACACCTGTAATCCCAGCGCTCAGGAGTCTGAGGTGGTTTTGAAACCAGCCTAGGCTACATAAGGGAGTTCAAAGCCTGTCTGTACTATGTAGCAAGACTCTATCTCAAAAAAAAAAAAAAAAAAAAAAAAAAAAAAAAAAAAAAAAAAAAAAAAAAAAAGAGAAAGCACAAGAGAACAGAGAAAAATGAAAGTTTAAAATCCTTTAACATCTACGAAATTCATTTGGGAGATAAAATTGTAAGCCATTCAGTCTCTTGTTTAAAGTCAGTACAGGAAAGAAAGAAAAGAAAGAAAGAAAGAAAGAAAGAAAGAAAGAAAGAAAGAAAGAAGGAAGGAGGGCCCAGCGGGATGGCTCAGTGGTCTAAAGCGCCTGCTTGGGAAAGCTTGGGCGGCTTCAGGGACCGCGGTTCGATCCCTGGCACCACATGCTGCGCCAGCCCTGCCCTCGGGGTGGGCTGAGCCGGCCATAAAAATGAGTGAATAAACAAAGGTTCTGAAACAAGAAAAAAATAAATAAATAAAATAAAAAATTAAAAAGAAAAAAAAGAAAGAAGGAAGGAAGGAAAGAAAGAAAGAAAGAAAAAAAAGAGGAGGGAGGGAAGAAGGAAAGAAGAGAGAGAGAGGGAAAGAAGGAAAGAAAACAAAATGGAGCCAGTGCTGTGGCCAGCAGTCCACCTGTGGTTCCAGCACAGGGGAGGCAGAGGCAGGACAGTTGTTTGAGTTCAGAAACTCCAGACCAGCCCTAGCAACACAGCAAGATCATATCTGAACATTAGGAAATAAAAAAAAAAGATTAGTTACTAATGCCATTTTAAGATCTTTACAAATTGCATTAAAATCATTATACCATAACAAAAAGTATAGAGCGAGTGGCTTAAGGAGGTACACTACCAACTTGTTTCTCAGGTGCCATTTGTTTCACAAGTTAAATTCTTTTATAAAACTACAATAATATGAATTTAAAACAAGACTTTAGGTGTTTTTTGTTATTTTTAATCTGAAAGAAATGCATTTCACATCCTAAAGTAGGAAGTAATTTTATAGTATAAGTGAAAGTATTCTTTTGCATGTTTTACGTGTTTCAGATGAATACATTTAGCAAACTAGAAGAAAAGACCTTTTAAACAATTTTTTAAAAAATCTTTTATTTATTAGATACAGGGTCTTTCTGTTCAGCTCATTCGCGTGATCCTCCTGTGTTCTCAGCCTCTCCAGTGCTGGGATTACAGGTGTGCACCCCCACACCCAAGGGGGTTCTGGGACCAGCATGGAATGTGGTGACAGGAATCAAACTCAGGTCCTTATGCTTGTCAGGCAGGTGCTTAGAGTGCCAAGCTATCTCCCCAGCCCAAAAAGACTTACTTTAAATTTAAGAAATCATAAAATCTACCTGCCATAATAATTGTTTCACTTCATTATTCTCTTTCAGGATTTACTAACCAGACATAAAGTGTTGGTAGCAGACTTCTTAGAGCAAAATTATGACACGGTAAGTAGAAATCATTTTTAAGACTTTTCTTTCTGTCTGAAGGCCTCTGCGAGGTCCGATGCCCATGTCAGGACACAGTGGGCCCTGTACACCAGGGCCCATGGCTATGGTGAGCAGGAAGGACTCTGGAGAGGCCAGCAGGGTTAAGCTGGCCAACAGGCAGCCACTGTCACTCACACATCATCTGGTTGCACTAAGAACTTGGCAGTCTGATTCTGTGTCACAAGTGAAGCCTTAAATATATTTAATATTTTCTCAAGTTGTTTGCCAAGGTTTCTTTAAAGATGGCACAAAGTGAGTTGTTCTTTCAGTTTTAATAGAGGCTTATCAAAATGATTTGGGAGCATCAAAATGATGCAGTTTTTTTTTTTTTTTAACTCAATTTGTAACCTATAGAACATTAATAGAGACATGTGTCTTCTGTCTCCCTCGATCTCCACATACCACAGTGTCTTGGTGGTAGTGACCCCAAGACCTCCTCAGCCAGGGAGACAGCTGCCGAGCACCCCGGCCTTCTGGGGAACGCGGAGAGCCCAGTGCTCTTGCTCAGTGTTCTGCAGCACCTACGCTCTGATATTTCTTTTCTTTTCATTAGATTTTCGAAGACTATGAGAAGTTGCTTCAGTCTGAGAATTATGTGACAAAGAGACAATCTTTAAAGGTAATATTAGCTTGCTTTAAGTTAGAGTCCTTGTAAGTTGATAACTTGCCAGGGAATAATGTCTGTGAGTCAACAGGTAAATATAGGACAATTAAAGTATCCTCTTTGGTCATTTGAGAAGTATGTTTTATGGTACAGCTCTACTTTATAGCAGAACTGTGGTAACATATTGCCTTAAGCATTTTTTGGAAGGCTAAGATAGGCCTGGTATTTTTATTTTATTTTACTATTGTTTTTAAATTTTTATTAAAAAAAAGAAACAAAATTTCTTAATAAATTAATAGGAGAGCCGGGCGTGGTGGCTCACACCTGTAATCCCAGCACTTGGGAGGCTGAGCCAGGAGGATCGGTGCGAGTTCAAGACCAGCCTGGGCTACAAAAAGTGAGCTAAAGCCTAGCCTGAACTGCATAGCGAGACCCTGTCTCAAAAAAACAAAAAAAACAAAAAAACAAAAAAACAAAACAAAACAAAAAAAACCAAATAAATTAATAGGAGAATAGCAATAGTTAAGACATGACATGTAGTTATCTTGAAAGTTGTTGCTCAGGGTATGGACCTCAGAGTTTCTCTAATCAATATCATTATAAACCTTCCCCTTTAGTGAACTAGGAGATGCTAATGATATAACAAACTCACAATTTTTTTCTTTTCCCTACTCTCCTTTTTTCCCTTTCCCCTATCCTAGTTCCTTTTTCCTTCTGGGCAGTTTCTTCCCATTTCACATAAGGTCTGGCTTTTTGATCTCTGGTTTTCCAGGCTGATTATTTTCCAGCTGTGTCCTAGTTTGAGAAATACGGAGGGAGTGGCTGGACTGTCTGCCAGGCCTCTCCAGTCAGTTGGCTTTTGAGCTGAGCCCTAAATTTGTGAAAGACTAAAATGATTCTGAGTGTGTGTGTGTGTGTGTGTGTGTGTGTGTGTGTGTGTGTGTAAAACCAAGGCATTTGCTATTTGAAATCTTGTCTTCCATTTGAAATCTTGTCATGGGGCCTTCTGCCCTGTAGAGTGGTAGGCATTTGGCCCCAGGGAGCTGGGCCTGGGCATGGGTGTCGGCTAGAGCTGAATCTCTCTACCCTGCACACCACACTCATATTCAAGTGTTTCTGGCAGACAATAAAACAGACTGTTTTTAGTTGAGTGGTTTGTAAGATGTTCCAGCTCACTGAATAGCGTACTTGTATTATGAATGCTTTATGTCATGATAATGACATTCACAGGACAATGGATTTGTTTCTAAATATTGAATACAGTTTTAAGCTAAGGCAATAAGTAAAATGTTTTGTGCTATTTTTTTTTTTAGATAGGGTTTTACAATATGGTTCAACCTGGCCTTGAACCCACTATGTACCCTGGATACCCTTGAACTTTCTGCAGTCGCCTGCCTCAGCCTCCTTCATGCTGAGATTACTGGCATGCACCACCACCCCCCAACAGCTGTCTGACATTCTTTTTTTTTTTTTCTTGTTTCAGAACTTTTGTTTGTTTATTTATTTATTTATTTTTATGGCTGGCTCAGCCTACCCTGAGGGCAGGGCTGGTGCAGCATGTGGTGCCAGGGATGGAACCGCAGTCCCTGCAGCCGCCCAAGTTTCCTAAGCAGGCGCTTTAGACCACTGAGCCATCCCGCCGGACCCTGACATTCTTAAATGTACTTTATCTGTGGTGATTCACATCAGGCACTACCTGTACCCCTCTGCAGTTGTGCACCCTCACTGCTCCAGCACCCCTGTCCACAGACAAGTCTGTTTCCAGCCCATCAGTCAGCACTCTTTTTATTAAGTCAGAAACTCATGCAAGGTGAGCCATGTGCAGAAGAGAACTCGCACAGACTGTGGCTGCAATGCCCCTCTCCGATGGAGAGCTTGCTGAAGCAGACACCTAGGGACACATCCAGTGGCTACAGCCATGTGACTAATGAACCCACATGTGTGTCACAAGAGGTGGAAGCGCTGGAGGGGTGGCATGGGACTGGTAAACAGAGGTAACAATGGTCTAAAGGGCCAGTATGTAAGAAGGGACTGACACATGTTCCAGACACCTCTTCTTTCTGTGTGAGTCTGTCAGATACTGGGCTGAGGTAGAAAGATTTAGATGAAGTAAGGTAATGGAACTGAGTTGGATGGAAAAAGCTGGTAACTGTTGTCTTTAAAACTTATTCTTGTTGGGGCCCGGCGGGATGGCTCAGTGGTCTAAAGCGCCTGCTTAGGAAAGCTTTGGCAGCTTCAGGGACTGCAGTTCAATCCCCAGCACCACATGCTGCGCCAGCCCTGCCTTCAGGGCAGGCTGAGCAGGCCATAAAAATAAATAAACAAACAAACAAAAGTTCAAAAAAAATAAAGTAGATTTAAAAAAAAACTTAATTCTTGTAGCATGTTTAGCAATGACAGGAACATGAACAGATTTTGGACCTTAGAGCCACAGAACTGACAGTGACAGTACCTTTGAGCTGATCCTCCCCCTTCTCAGCTTTCCCCCAGCCTTTTCTTTCCTATGGTTCCGGCATCCCCTCCATGAAAGGCCTGACCTCCCATGATCTTCTGTCTGGGCACCTTCAGCCCATGTTGTCCTTATCTCCTTCCCTTTTAAAGTGGGCTGGGCAGAGTCTCACTTATTTTTTTTTTTTTTTTTTCAAATTTTATTTACTTATATTATGGCTGGCTCAGCCTGCCCTGGGGGTGGGGATGGCATAGCATGTGGTGCTGGGGATCTAACCGCAGTCCCTGAGGTTGCCTAGGCTTGACTTAAGCAGGAGCTTTAGACCACTGAGCTATCTCACCAGCCCAAATTATTTCCAGTTTACCAACATTTTATTTTGTTTCATTTTATTTATTTATTTATTTTTTTGGTGGTACCAGGGATCAAACTCAGGATATTGCACTTGCCAGGCAAGCACTTATTCCACTGAGCTATATCTGCAGCCCTCAGATTCTTGCTTCTTTGCTAAGGGTAACCCGCATGCAGGCAAGCTAGTCAAGCACTCTACCCCTGAGCTGTGCTGCCAGCTCAGAACCAAAATTTATTAAATGTTACAAATAAATATTACTAGTCTCTATCCCCAGAATTCATTACCCCTAGAGTCTATCTCTGGAAGGGATTGATATATTGTGAGTAAACAGAGAATAAAGGATGAGTGAAACTTGTTCCTGCCAGCTTGTAATTGCAATTGGACTACTGTGTTGGCTGCATTTCTGAATAAAATCCCTCATAGTTAAATACCTTCCATATTTGTTTACAATATGGAAAGGGAGCACTGGTCAGTTGAAAAAGCAAAAGCAACAACACCTGACTAAAGCAAATGTAGGAAGTTAATATTTTTTTAAAATTCATGAGAAAGGGCCAAGGATATAACTCAGTGGCATAAATACCTGTCTGGCAAGTGCATGGTTTCAAGTTTGATCCCTAGTACCACAAAAAAATAAGTAAATTAAAAAAAAAAAAAAAAAAACCTCATCAAAAAAATGTTGGCTTTTTTTGAGTATGAGACTAAGGGCAGAGATGTTGCTGGCATGGTCTTGTACCACTCCTCTTCAAGGGAATAGGAAGACAGCTATGCATGAAATGATCCACAGAAACACGAGCCCACTAAATATTGTCTGCTCCTTTCTTTGATAGAAAAGTATTCTGGAATGCTTGACTGTAGCTGTTTTGGTTTTTCCTTTTCAACATTAGATCCTATGGTAACTGTGTATTCTATTCGGACAGCATTTATGAATTCTGTAAAGTTTTGTACATAGATTTTTTTTGGAATTGTTAGAACCCAAGAGAAGTTAGATATTATAATAGTAAATGACTTCTTACACAATAAACTAGGTTAAGAACTATACTGTTTTCCTTTTTTTATTTGCATTTAAATTTTTCTTGATTCATTTTCAATACACATAATGATCACATTCATCATTGGAATTTGGGGAACTGTACATGATATATCTTGTGTTTCTTTCTCTTTTGGCACGGGGAATCAAACCCAAGACCTTGTGCTTGCCAGGTAGGTGTTTGTGACACTGAGCTATCTCCCAGGCCTTACATGCTATATCCTGATTCTTCTCCCTGACCCCATCCTCCTACATTCCCTTTAGCCCTCTTTCTGTTTATTTACAAAACCTTTGTTTCCATTTTTTCCTTCTATTCTTTTTTTTTTTTTCTTGTTACTTCTTTCCTTCCCATCCCCTTGTTTGCCTTCTTATTTGAACATTTTCTTCCCATTTCCCAGTATATATTATACACAGTGGTCCTTGTTTACTTTCAGTTTCTCACACTAGAAAAACCATGTGAAATTTACATATCTGTGTTCAATTTATTTCACTTAATGGTATGGTCTCAAGGTGCATCAAGCTAGGGATATCTCAAGCTTATCTTTCTTTATGGCAGAGTAGTACTCTATGATGTGTATGTATTGCTTGGTGTGATGCTTTTAATTCTTTTAGGGAAAGATGCCAAGCAGGGGAATAGCTGAATTGAATGGAACCACTAGTCCCAGTTTTTGAAGATTCTCCACATTGACTTACATAGTGGTTGCACCAGTCTGCACTCCCACCAACAGTGGGGAAGGGTTCCTTTTTTCCCCAAAGCCCTGCCAGCATTTGTTACTGTTGACTTATTGATAATAGCTATTCTTTCTGGAGTGATGTAGAATTTCAGTATTGTTTTAATTTGTATCTTTTAAATGACCAGAGAAGGGGCCAGGGAGATAGCTCCGTGGCACAATTACCTGCCTGGCAAGTGCAAGGTCATGAGTTTGAACCCTGGTCCCACCAAAAAAATAAAAAAATAAAAAAATAATAATAAATGACCAGAGATGTTGAACATTCTTTATGTGTTTGTTTGCCATTTTTACTTCATCTGAGAAGTGTCTGTTCATTTTCGATGCCCATTTTTGGGTTGGGCCTTTAAATCTGGGATTCTGATTTTCTTGTGTGTTCTTTATATATTTTAGATAGGAGTCCTCTGTCTGAGTAACAGGTGGAAAAACTTCCCCATATTTTTGTTTCTTCATTCTGTTGGTGGTTTCATTTGCTATGCAAAAGCTTTTTAATAAGATTAGAACCCAGTTGTAGATTATTTGTGATAGTTCCTATGTGGTTGTGATTTTGTTCATGAAGTCGTACTTAAACCAGTGTCTTCAAGAGTTTTACCTGTTCTATTTACCAGAAGATTGTTTCTGTTTTAATATTTAGATCTTTGATCCACTTCCATTTTAGTTCAGTGTATGGTGAGAGATATAGGTCCATTATTAATCTTAGGCATGTGGAAAACCAGTTTTTCCTACCCTATTTATTAAAGAAGCTATCTTTCTTCCAATGAAGTTGTTTGGTTTCTTTGTCAAAGACAAGGTGACTAATTGTGTTCGGACTTATTTCTGCCTCTTCTGATCTGTTCAATTGATCTTCAGGTCCAGTTTTGTTTTGTTTTTGCCAATATCATGCTGTTCTGACCACAGTAACTATATGATTTTCTGATTCCAAAGTTTTTGCTACCTGCTGGCTTTTGTTAATCATATTCTGAATTTTCTAGACTGTGCTAGTTGTTAGGTCCTTAGAATCCTGGTGTCAATAGAAAGTAATTAACAGAGAAATTCCTTTCTTTCATGAGACGTGTAGGAATTTGTTTCTTATCTTATGCAGAAGTCTGGCATTTAATTACTAGCAAGAAAGATTATAATTCAAAAGAAGCTTGGTGGAATTATTGGCTCTGATCAATTTCATTAAAATAGTAAGCTAAAAAAAACCTCCAAGTTTTATTTACTGTCTTGTTTTGCTGCTACTATGAGCTATATAAAATAAAATTTAAGTAAAATGCAAATTTTTCCATATACTTAATATAGTATAACTTTAATACTTTATACAGTTTATCATCATTAACATTAATTAAAATAAACTAATGAATGACCAAAATGCTTAGGGCTAATTGTTATTTAATACAACTACTTGTGTAGGAAAAGCCGCGAAATTGTATAAACAGAGGATGAATTGGGTAGAATTTCTATGTAGGTATCCACATAAATAAGAACTAAAGTCACTTCATCTGAATTGAATTCATAAATGTAGCCTCAACAAGTATCATTTGTATATATGTATATGTATGTATGTAAATTTTAAGGATAAATGTTCAAACAATGAAAATTTTTGTGCCAAAACCTTTTGTTATATCTATATGCAATATGTATGCTCTTTAATCATAGATAAACAGATACCTTTAGAAGCTCAGTAATGCTCTTGCCAGCTTTATGGCTCAGAAGCTTTTAGGGTCAGGGAGGCATCCCTTTGACATGACTTATCTAAGGAGTAGCTCTCCACCTCCCTGGCCCACAGGAGTTTGATATAGGAACTTTCCTCTAAGCTATGAACCTTTGCTTGTTCAAGATATAAAACAAGTCACATTCTACAGGTAAAGCCAATTGCTTAAAAAAAAGGCAAACTACCAGGTGAATTAAGATGAACTCTGATAAAGATAGGGCATGATAGTATCAACTCATTTCTTTTTTTAAGTGTATTTGGTTGTTGCAGGGTCCCACTACATGGTGATCCTCCTGCTTTCAGCCTCCTCGGTGCTGGGATTACAGGCATGTGCCACCATGCCCAGACACTGACTGGCTGTGCTTGCCTAAGCAGGCGCTTGGTCTGCTGAGACAGCTCACAGGCCTGGTGTTAAGTCTTTTTATAGGAGGCAGGTTGTTATTGGGACCTTTTTGGGACAGAGTCTTACTATGTAGTTCAAGGTGGCTTTACACTCATAGCAATCCTCCTGCCTCTGCCTCCTGAGTGCTGGGCTTACTGGTGTGTGCCACCATATCTGGCCAAGCAATTGGCTTTTCATCTTGAAATCCTATTAGGCAGTGGACTGTAGTTGCTTCACTGTATACAGAAGTGAAATTTTGTCTTCAAAATTTCTTTTTCACAAAGTACCCACAGTATTATTTAGTAAAAAAGATAGGCTGTGCTTGTTTGCTGCCTTATATGAAGGGGAAGAGCCCTGTTGGTAGGATGCTCCCTAGTGACGCACACACATCACGGTTAGCTAGGTGCAGACAGGAACCTTGCCCTTAGGCAGGCACACAGATAACTGCACTATGAGGTGAAGTGAGTACAAGTGAGAACAAACAAGGAGCACAGCAGTGGGAGAGGCAGGAGCCTCTGTGGGAGAGAAGGGGCCTCCCTTGCATCATCTGAGCAGAGTTGGGTGAGATGGTTTTGCATACAGGCAAGAGGTAAGAAGTCCGACAAAGGCAGTGACCTCAAAACCAGGAACAGAGAGTTTCCACAAGAATGTGAAGTTACCTCTACAGACGCCAGGGAGGTTACAGGGAACGAACAGGAACCATTTCATTACACTGTGGCCATTCCATCTTTGTGGCAGTCTCACTGCTTTTTCATAAAGGCTTGGTGCACTTGAAAAGTTAGGATATCAGCTCAGAGTCATTGGTTTTTCTTTCCTGGCTTTAAATCAGGTTTTATAATAAAGGTTGAGGGTAAGGTAAGTCACTTAGCATACAACTGTGTTTCCAGTACATTCCTACAGCACATTTGTTGGGAACAAAAAGATAACTGTAGAATCAATGTTGCTATTCTCATTGTACTTGAATATCTAAGGGACCATACATTATTGGAAAACAAGATAATTAAACTAAATGATGAAAATTGATTTATTTCTATGTCTCAGTGAGTTGTAACAATGACAGGCTAGGAAAAAAATACTTTAAGCCCTGATGTTAGCAAAACCATAATAATTGCTGCTTTTGTGCCTTTGTGCGTGTGTTTATGCTTTTGTGTGTGTGTGTGTGTGTGTGTGTGTATGTGTGTGTGTGTGTTACTGGTAACTGAATGCAAGGCCTTTGCACTGAGCTGCATTCACAGCTCTTTTTAATTTTTTTTTTTTTTTCCTTAGACTGTCTTACTGAGCTGTTGAGTTCCCCAGCCTGGGCTCAAATTTATGATTCTCCTGCCTCAACCTAGAATTATAGGCATGGGCTACCATACACAGCTCTGTGTCTGTTTTTCAAGATGTATTCAATGACTCATTTTTTTTCACAATACTGTTTGTATGTATCTTAGTCTTTAGTGAAATATATTTGAATAAGGCAACTGTTGAAACAAATTAACAGCTTTCACTCTGGTTCTATCTTGCAGCTGCTGGGCGAGCTAATCCTGGACCGCCACAACTTTGCCGTTATGACCAAGTACATCAGCAAGGCAGAGAACTTAAAGCTGATGATGAACCTTCTGAGAGACAAGAGTCCCAACATTCAGTTTGAAGCCTTTCATGTCTTTAAGGTAAAGAACAACCTAGAGAACTAATCTTGTACAGTGTTTTGTTGTTGTTACCTTGTTTTGTTTTTCCAGTTTTGAGTGACAAGCTCCCTGCTTTTTACTCTACTTCATAGAGAAAAAATTAAATCAGCAGCCTTTTTGTTTTGCATGATTTAGATGAAAATTTAGTTTACTATAATGTTTACTATAATGAATTCTTGGTTCTGAGCAATTTGCTAACTAATCCATATCTTTAATATTTTCTAGAAATCTTTATTGACTTTACTCTCCTGCTAATCTAGTCACATATACCAGTCCTTCAGTGCAATAGTTAGGCAAATTTCTCTCCATTACATAGGAATTGTAAATTAAGAGAAATTTCCTATCCGAAGCCCACATGTTTTCCAGGCAGGCACTTAAGCTGCTGAGCTATCTCCCCAGCACCTTGAACACTTTGCTTTCTGGAGCTCCCTCTCTCAACCTGCCAGGAAGCCTTGTGGATACACTCAATGCCCTTGCTACTCATTCATTACTGGCCTAGAAATTTGGGTCTTTTTTCTTTTTTTTTTTTTGGCAGTACTGGGAATTGAACTCAGGACCATGCACTTGCCAGGCAAGTGCTTATTCTACTGAGCTATCTCCCGACCTCTGGGTCTTTTTTCATATCTTCTTTTTTTTTTTTTTTTTCATATCTTCTTTAACAAAGTAATAAAATCACTTTCTAGAAATGTGAGATAATATACCTAATAGACAGGTGAGAATAAACTAATCTGTAATCCCATACTTTTTTTTTTGGACAGGATCTCACTATACAATTCAGGCTGGCTTTGAACTCACTGTATAGCCCCAGCTGGCCTCAAGCTTGCAGTGATCCTCCTGCCTCAGCCTCCCAAGTGCTGATATTACAGGTGTGCACCACAATGCCCAGCTATAATACCATATTTCTAGGTACTATAACCATTGTAGTGAACTTCATTAGCTTATGCACCTGAGGGGCCTTTCTTTGACCATATTCCAACCATACAATTGATAATGTCATCTTATCATTTAACACAATATAAGCAAGCATCTTCATCATTGTTTTATGTAGCTTTCTGATTTTTTTTTTTTTTTTTTTTTTTTTTTTTTTTTTTTTTTTTTTTTTTTTTTTTTTTTTTTTTTTTTTTTTGGTATTGTAGCTTATCACTCTATCAGTATATTTATTCCAGTGTACTGAAGTAGTCCTATGTCATTGATATTTAAGATAGTTCCTTTTTTTACTATTGTAAGTAATGCTACAACGTACATTTTGTGTATCCCACAAGATTTTTCCATATTTAGGATTATTTTCTTCTTATAGACAACTAGAATAAAACTGAAGGTTTAAAGATTTTCAGAATTTTTTTCTGGAGAGAATTTTACACTACAATATATATTCAGTGATGTAATTTTTAAGGCTGTGAGTAGGAGACATGGCTGTTTATAAGTTAACTGTTCCTTTCAAAAGTAAAAACAAAACTAAGAAAAAGTTTAACCTTCCAACCACCAGGTATTTATTGTCCAGAAAGCCAGCAGAGTAAAGAAAATCTTAACTCAATTTATAAATTCTACTCCTTTCTATCCTAATGGAATTTTTTCCAGAACTTAATAAGCAGACTCTAAAATTTATATGGCAGAAGGTGATGAAAGATTAACTCTGCCAATTTCAAGAACTAGGGAAATTTACCTGTCAGACATTAGGATCTGGGTTGTGGCTAACTCTCAAAAAATTTTATCTAGCAGAATAAGCAAACATTAAAAAGATAGAACTTACTCAAAATTTTAAAACATCCAACATGATACTGTATGTGGCGTCACTCCTGTGCACTTGTACTCCAAGGAGGGTGAGTGATGTAAGCTGTCCAGAAGCCTTGTGCTGCTCTGTTTCAGTCTGCAGATGTTAGAGCTGAGGGTACAAATCTGTGTTCTCACACCCCTCTCTGTCTCTGTCTCTGTCTCTCTTTGTCTGCCTCTGTCTCTGTCTCTCTCTCTGTCTCTTTCTCTCTCTCTCTCTCTCTCTCTCTCTCTATATATATATATATATATATATATATATACACACACACACACACACATTTTTTTTTTTTCCAATACTGGGGATTGAACTCTAGACACTGTGCTTACCAGGCACTTATTCTACGGAGCTATCTTACCAGCCCATCCCTATATTCTTAGCTGTTAGAATGATTTCATAAAATGTATTTTTATTTTTATTTATTTACAAGCAGAATAGGTTTATTGCAGGGAAAGAAAGCTTCTGTCTGAGAGAGGGACAGGACGGGGGTCCCAAGTGGGTTGTTCCCATATTTCATAAAATTTAAACAAATTGGATTAAACAAAATAAAATGCTGTAGGATGGGAAGCACTGCTATTACAAAGTGACACTCTTCCTGAAGACCCTGCCACTGCCAGGGACTGCAGAAGGCTGTGTGATGTCATTCAGCTCCACAGCAGCATACTCTATTGTCCAAGATGAGAACCAGCTTTCTATAATTTTGTTCAAAACTGTAGTCTTCAGGCAGATTTAGTGTGTGGCAAAATAGAAATAGCTTGCTTCCATTCTCAGAAGATCAGAATTGGATCACCTAATTGTTGGACACAGTAGGCACATTTACAACAGCTGAGTACTTGTTTACTTGAACACGTGTAAGTTGAGCCTGCCCTGCACCCCAACAATGTTCCTTCCATTCAAGTTAGGAACTTACCTTTTTACTCCCTCAAAATAATATTTTTCTATTTAGAAAAAAAGCAGCAGTTGAGTACTAGAACTTTTTCACAGTTCTTTATTACTAGTTTTTCCCCAGACACCTCCTATAAAAGGTGCAAAAAGTTATTGTTATTCAGCAATTCAGGCTTAACTGGGCATTTCTCTTTTACTTTGCTAACTCAGGAAACCCTAAACAGGGAAGACTCACCATTGTATCAGTTCTCAAGAATGGAGACAACCACAAGGTCCTGGGTCATAATTTTGTGGCTTGAAATCGCCATTCTTCCTGACAGGCATTGTAATGTTAAATAGCCAGAACTTTTGTGAGTGGAGGGCGTATGAGGGTGCTTTCCTCCTGGTGCACTCTGTCTAGAAACTCACACTTTATAGACCTGGAAACCATTTCTGCCCAAGGCCCAAGAAATGAGGAAACCAGCTCTGTGCCACCGGTAAAACTGCCTGTAATGCCAACACTGGGAGGCTGAGGCAGGAGGACAGAGTTTCAAGCTCAGCCTGGGTGACTTAAATAGCAATTCTGGGAGACCCTGTGACAAAATAAAAATAACAAAAGAGCTGGGGGCTGGGTACTTAGCTCAGTGCAAAAGCCCTGCACTCAGTCCCCAGTATCATAAAGGCTAAAACAAAAACCCTGCCTATGGAGCCAGACAGCACTGAAGATTCTGTTCCCAGGAGGATTCTGACTCGCTGTACCATTTGTAACTTGTACAGGAAAATTAGAATAAGATGAGCTCAGAGCTCTATGATAAAAACTGGATTCACAGGCCTGTGAAGGATGAAACTGAGCTGAGAGGGTAAGGTACAAACAATAGGGGACCTGGGAGAACAAGGAGGCTGGGAAGCCGCTGATGCAAATGGGTACACCACTAGAGTAAAGTAGACAGTGACAGCTGAGGGAACCTTAGGACTGTCGCCGTGTCAGGTGCTTTAAGGATCCCTGGAAAGGGAGACTCCGTAGTTCCTCAGAGGTGCTTCCCTGAAGAAGGGGGTCGAGAATACAGCAAAGATAAAAGATGAAGGCCTTGGAAAACAAGACCCATATAGGCAGATTTAAAATACTAATGCACTAACCCTGTACCTATGGAAGGATGAGGCAAGGTCAAGCTTAGGCCAGGCAACTTAGTGATTTAGCAAGAACCTGCCTTAAAATAAGAAAGGGCTGGGGTTGTAGCTCAGTGCAAAGGCACTAGGCCCAGCCCCCAGAACTGCCCCCTACAAAACAAAGCAAACTAATACACCAAAAAAGAAGAGCTACTGAGAAATTTGATACTGTTTTTTGAGAACAACAGAGCACTCTTCCAGGGATGCCACAACTCGAGCCACAGCAATCTTGCTGCAGGAGCTGAGGAGGGGCACAGTAAATAAATTTCCTAAGGATGGGCTTTTGAGACATAGGAGTGCATTGAAAATGGT